>JAYRCB010000379.1:324544-462044 GCA_036026315.1 Trachelus stipa
TATATATACACGTACACACGTACCTACATACAAAAAAAAATTATATTTATAGTGACTCTTGTGATTACATTGATTAGATCAGAATCTAATAAACGGTGATAAGAGATATTTAATATTTGAATATTTATTTATTGCATCTCATCCAAATATTCTATTCTCTGTACGCATCTGAAAAAAAAAAGGTCAGAATCTCTCGCAGATAAATAACCATGTACGATTATCGGATGAGATTCGAAAGAGAATATTTAGCAGATTCAATGAAATCTTCGTAAAAGTAACGTATAATTAATTGTACGTCTCAAAAAATGATTGTCAGAGGCGTGTCTGGGAAGTGTGAGTATAAATGAATATAGATTATTCATTATTGGTAATTAACGTAATGCATTGAATATACATATAAAATGAATAGATATTACTTTTATTCGTCAATTTCACGTCTACCTCTATTTATCGTGTCCTATATCCTATGTACGTACTAAATCTACGCGTCATACAGCGAAGCGTATCGTTTCGTTTACTTCGCACAATAAATTCCAGTGTGGCGGGGGAGGGAGTTCGTGAGTATTAAAATATGAAATAAAAGTGTCCGTTACTTAAAAATTAAGCATCATTCGTCAGTGACCAATTGATCTTATACCCATTGATTATCCCAAGAGATTCAGCAATAAGAAGTTAATGTCGAGCAGAGCCATCCGAATGGAATGGTCACTTAATACGTCGTGTGCAGTACGTAATCCTGATAAACGAAAGTCGATTCACACACAGAAAGACGACACGACCCCTGAACCATCGTCCGGTCATCCGGACGGTGTCACTTACTGATTCAAGACATACGCTGTAATCGTCTCTTCGCCTTCGTCAGTCTTTCGTCGTCGGACCGCAGACACGCCAGCAAGTGCAAGGAACATGTATAAGAATAGATATTTCGATACTGTATAGGAAAACGAAAGAGAGGACAGCGTCGGTGCCAGAAGCTACCGGAAGGAAGGATCTTGGGTAGTGAAAGAACCCTGAAGTGCAGGAGCGACGTAAATATTTGAGGGACGAAGAGGTGTACCGAAGGAACTAGAACTTCGCAGTTTCAAGAATCCTACCAGTGGGTATGCTACGGGGTCTTCTGGATGCAGTCTTCGGTACAGCATCCCATGCATGAGTCTCTCGCACGATCATCAGTGTCATTCAGAGTTCATATCATTAACGTGAACCATTCTCTATGGGATAAGACACTCTCATTGAAGCTACTTCTTGATCATTGTTTCAAGGCTACTGCATTTTCTCTGCCCTGACCATCTCTGCTGCTGGAATTCTCTTGTGCACTTGGACCAGGACATTCCTTCTCGAAGCTTTGTCCCCTGGAGGGAGGTTGTTATTTGTGATTTTTGTAGGGGTGCGCGATCTTATTGCTCGAGCTCCTTCTGCTTGGGGTGAGTAGGCGCTTTAATATGAATTCTGTGGGGAGTCTAGGCCGGGAGTTACTTTATGGTACTATCGAAGGGTTTATACGTCAAGGGAAGTTATTAAGGGCTTATTTATTAGGTATGATGATTCATATATCATTTACATCTCTTTTATCTATTTATTATGTACTGGTGGTGATGGACGACAGTTGACATTTTATTTGTCTTTTTGATCATCCGCTAGAGATATATCTATAAGGGTTGGTGCTTGTTTTCTTTATCTTAACTGCATGTCTCTTTTCATATTTGCTTATTGTGGTTGTCTTTTTTGGGGGAGGATTTGACACGTTTTACTCTTTTTTATGTTTTTAAGTACGTCATTCGATTGTGGAATTATTCTTACGCCGTGACGACATTGAATAATTTAATGATATTATTAGGATTCGGGTCACTTGTTTTTTTTTAATTCAAATTATTTTCTTTGTCGGATATTTCGGGCGATGTCATTTTGAAAATACTTTTGGTATTTCTTGTTTCTCTAAGCGATGCTACCTCTTTGCTCTGAATTTATTTTTCTTTTGTAATATATTATCTTATTCATCCTCAATATATTTTTTTTCTTTCTTCAAAGCACTCGAGAAGCAATACTAATGTAGTATACGCATCCCGAGTACTTTGGTGAAAATTTGTAAAGGATTTGATGCTTACATGCTGAATGCATTGATCACTCAGTCGATCACAAAAATTGCTTTTCAATCAAAAGATAGGAATTCCAGAAGTAGAAGCACAGTCTACGATGATACGAAGTGACCTTGATAGGAAATAGAGAAAAAAATCATGAAAAGCCTACAATTAATGGGGATTCGTCGGAACTAGGCTATTGCTTCGAAGACACGTGAATGATAAGGGACTTCGGGACGTGAATGTGTGTCTAACGATATCGGGATAAGGGTCACGGAATGTCGCTAGAGATACCGAGATCTCTAGTTCATCATTGACATTTCTTGTTCGCGCGTTCTTTTGAAGGTAACACCTACCGCGAGGACAGACAGCAATCAGATCAACTAGGTCCGGCCTGTGAAGTTCGTGAAAACGAGAAGAAACTCGACGCCGAGATGTCCGAGGTTGAGGTGGAATCCGGGACTCCGGTGAGTTTCGTCGTAGGCGATCCGGATCCCAGTGAGGAACTTGAAACAGAGGATAGCTTTCCCAGTGATGGAAATGATGGAAGTCTACAACAGCCCATCATACCTGGACTCGCTGAGCGCCGCAAGCGTCTCAGGTGAACAAGATTTTCTATATTTTAACATTGCGTTGGTGCCATTCATTCTCAACTGTATGACGTTACAGTGTCATTAGATTCGAAAGAAATTTTTCACTCATTTACGTATAACCGTTATTTTATTCTTATGGGACGAACAATGTTTCTAACGTAGCCATAGAACGTTTTTTGGATTGTCCCTCAGAAGTCGCCGTAAGTGTTTAGACATAAAAATAGAACGTACGATCAGGGCAAACTTCACGTTTAACCTGCCGGTAATGCATCGATTATGTCTCATCAGCGCCATTCAGCGCGTACTACGTATAGAAGTTCTTATTTACGTTCTATTCGAGCACGTGCGACGCTCTTGGTAAAGAAGGAGCACGTGGTCGCATGGAATAAGTGGGGCAACGTTACTTTACGTTCATTGGGTCTCTCACCTCGGTTGATATCAGCTGACGTAGTGCAACGCCATGTTTTATGGCTTGTACTACAAAGTGCTCGAGCACTTGATAGCCATGGACAATTTAACTTTGTATAAGAACCATTATACCCAAGAAAAGTTTATACTTTATGTATTCCTCGAGTGGAATTTACGACTGACAAACAAAAGCCATGGTTCTACGTGGTACAGCCATTATTATTTCTATGAAAGCAGTGTCAACGGTCATTTTAATTAATTTTTGATGCATTGTTTTTGTTCCTAACTTTACTTCTGCATCCAATGACCCTCTGGTACAGATATATTAATCAGCTGCAATAATGCGTTACCAGGGATTATTTATTCTTCCCTTAAAAACAAGTAGGCTGAAGTTTATTATTTAAATTAAAGTAAGTGCAGAATTATTTGACTTGTATTTTGTAAGGAGTGCAGGAATAGCTCTTTCTTCAATATCATAATGAATGGTATCTGTCACAGAACTCTAGACCGTTGTTCCTTTCTTATACGAACGTAATAAAGGTAGGGGAACTTCTTACTCAAAGGAAAGTGCCAGCTACCTCATCAGGAAGTCGACAGTGACCACCAGTCTCGTGTACAGTGCAGACGATTTTTACGTTTGAATTCGACCGAACTCTGTAGAAATCTAACGGCACATTTTCACTGTTCAAGTATCGGCATATTCATTAATTCATTCGGTTAACTAATAGAATCGCGGGGTCTCTCGAAAAATGTATTGAACGTGTAATCACCTAAAAAATATGATAAGGATTTCTTATTGGAAATTAGTCACAGATAAAAAGGGTATAACTCAATTTTCGATAATCGATAATCAAATTTCAAGTTATTCCAAAACTCGAACTCGATAGAATATAATTTTCTGTCATAATTATAAAACTTGTGCAATGCCTCGTTTTCTTTTGCTGAAATAAAATTAAAATATTACGGATTCAGCACCTTCTCGTTTTCGTTATACTCTAACTGACGAAAACTTTGCTTGCGAAATGCATGTTTGTCACTGCTGAGCACTAGCTTTATTAATTTTTCAATGTAAAAAATTGTATCGCTGCACTAAATTCAATGTTTACTTCAAATATTTTTTCGAAAAATAACATCAGTATGTGATTCGATAGTTTTCAGTTTTTCTAATTAAAAAAGACGAGGTTCCTCAACCTTTCTTTTTTTTAACAGAACTTAATAATTTCTTCATATTAAAATCCTTCCAGTCAAAATGTTTTCCATAGATCGTAGTCAAATTTGTTATTTATTTTACGCAAATCCATTGCATAAGAAAAATCTTATTTACCATACAGAATCGCGATGACGTGGGTATCATGTCAAAATAAATACGACCAAGGGTTCATTCTCAAGGTAAACTGGCTGATTTATATGATGAATAAGAAGCATACTGCTTGAAAAGGTACGAAAAAAAGTTCTGAGGAATTGTTCCTACCAGTAAACAGTCGTAGTTGATTACAGTGCCGAAGAGATACGGCACGGGTACGCATCTATTGAACGAATGTACGGTATAGAAAATTTATCGTATGAAAGCCGTGGACGGAGACTGTGACTTTTTCGTATGTGACTGTCAAAAGTACAGTGAAGTAAAAGTGAGGTGAAACCATTTAAGGGATTGAGATAAATTTTCAGCAAAGTGGATGCAAACACTGTGACTCGTAAGGAGGACGTTGAAGATCATCGCCTTGTTGGAAATTCGTCGTCGTTTTCTAATGACGATTGCACGAACGCGCAGGACACCTCGATATTACCGATAATTTGGAAATCGCTTAGGTGGTTCTCTTCGTTAATTCAAGATCGAGTTATTGGAAGCTGCAAGATGAAACGCATCAAGAGATTCGTCCTGGCGGAGAGCACGGAAAAGGATCCGATCTGGAAAAGTTCGGATAATCTATTAGCAGGCGTCAGTAGGATCGCTACCGAAAAGATCGAAGAGGAACCCAAGGAAGTCGTTAAAGTGAAGCAACTGGATATTCCGCAGGGGTTGACGTAATAATATGCGTTATCAGTTGTTTTGATTACAATAATGAAAACACTAGAGTATAACGTGATAAAATTCCAGATAATCATTCAATTACGTCGATACGACCATTCACATTTGATTTTAATAACCGATAATATATTGATATTCATATTGTCAATATACAAATAGAATACCTATCACGGTATACGTTTAGTGGGATCGATTGTAATTTTTATAAAAATTTCAATTTGAATTCATATTAATCATCAAGAACAACGTCAATCACGCAGAAATTACAAACTTATAGATCGATTTGCCATTAATCTCTTCGAAATTCTTGAACAACATTAATTATTCGAGTAGATTATTGTTTTTATTTATCTGTGGTTCCTACAATGATTCGACACTTTAACTTTCTTATATCGTTTTGTGTCGTCCGAGATAATATCAATTCTTTTTGATATTTCCTAAGGCTTTGCTCGTCGTGACCAATGGCTAATGAGCGTGAGCGGACGAGATTGAGGAAAGATAATAGTTCGGATTTTATAAAAGTTTTACGTGTCATCCGTTTCGTCCACTTTTAACGTGTTATTCGTATATTTCGTATGCCCGTAGTACAGTACCTAAACGTATGCGTATTATAAATTATTTCTCACATTAATACGCTTATAACGGCAGTGACTTTACAGTATAAATACAATACCGAAAAGTTATCGATTTAAGAAAAGGTATACACTTAAAGTCTTTTTCATAGTGTTTTTGCAATTTTCATTTAATCATTAATCTGGATTTCCTTGGGATATTTAGCGAATCTTTATAAAAATTGACTAAACGTCATATCTCGACGGAAGTCGCGAATTAATGCTAAGAGAAGAAATTATTGTATTGTCTGCGCAGTAAGATCGGATCGTGAAGCTATTTCGTGTTATCCATTTAAATGAAGTACTTTCTCTTAACAATTTGTCGTTTCGTACACACTCGTTAACAAGGACACTTTTTCACGTTGCTACTTGATCTTTGGCTACGAGTTCTAATTAGCAGTTTTTGCAAAAAAATTAAAATTATAACTCTGCTCTACTGCTTCAAGGCCGGAAATGTTGTCTGCTGATGGTATTAAAGAACGCTAATGCGTTACGATGATTGATTTTCAATCGGCATAAAAATTTCTGGCAATTCTTGTTATATCACGCCACGCATTTTCTTTTTTCTTCATATATATCGTATTTACGATTTTGTACTGTATCGCCTTGTTTGTATGTATTATTTATATTTTTGAAATTAATTTTATTCGCTATACGCCATACTTATCCCTGTTTTTCGTTTCCTTTTCACGAACAGGCCCAGCATGTCGCAGGGCACGGTGATGATTCAAACGCAGAGCCGCCAGCAAGAGAAGGATTTCACTATTGCAACACCTGAAGAATTCGTGCGTCGTTTTGGAGGCACCAGAGTCATCAATAAGGCGAGTAAACGTGATAGAAAAATAAGTTAGCAATTTTTAATGCACACTTTGTCATTTGTTGCGGGTAGACTCAATTTAATGCGAGATTATTGTATTATACGTAATTGCTTTACTGTGTGAAATTTTAAAGGTAAACTAGTAAAGTAATTATTGTAAGCAGCTATAACGATATTTTTAATTTGAATTTACGTCACTGCACATTGTAGAAGTGGCGCAAATGTACATATGAACTTTGTACCTACTGATCTCTCTACGACACTCATTGGTTAGCCTTCGTTAAGAGTGACCTTGCAAGAGAATGAATTATAAAAACTTGTTATTTTACGGGATAAATAAGGAAACATTGGATCATTAGGATTCTTACTTCGTACATATATTTGAACTTTTCTCTAACTACTTGATTCTTTTGACCTTTAACTTGAAAGTTAACAATTTTTCTTTTTATTCCGCTTTGAAATATTTTTACTAATGTAATTGCATTATTTTCTTATTCAGGTATTGATTGCCAATAACGGAATTGCTGCTGTAAAATGTATGAGATCAGTTCGTCGATGGTCCTACGAGATGTTCAAGAACGAACGCGCCATTCGTTTTGTCGTGATGGTCACCCCTGAGGACCTGAAGGCTAATGCGGAGTACATAAAAATGGCTGACCAATATGTACCTGTACCTGGAGGAACGAATAATAATAATTATGCTAATGTGGAACTGATCATAGACATTGCAATTCGAACACAAGTACATGCCGTATGGGCTGGCTGGGGTCATGCTTCAGAAAATCCTAAGCTACCTGAACTGCTGCACAAAAATAATATTATTTTTGTCGGTACGTTTTCCGATCTTAGCGATATAATTTATATGGGATAGTTAAATGATTTATTGTATTACATTGATTCTTATTTGCTTATGCTCAATGCAGGACCGTCTGAAAGAGCTATGTGGGCTCTTGGTGATAAAATTGCATCGAGTATAGTTGCTCAAACCGCTGAAGTACCTACATTACCATGGTCTGGTTCTGAACTGAAAGCTCATTATAGTGGAAAGAAAATAAAAATATCGTCGGAACTTTTCAAGAGAGGATGCGTCTCCACCGTGGAAGAATGTCTGGCTGCGGCGAATAGAATTGGATTTCCCATTATGGTGAAAGCCAGTGAGGGTGGTGGTGGTAAAGGAATTCGAAAGGTTGAAAATGCCGAGGAACTTCCTGCGTTATTCAGGTAATCCATTGTGAGGAAACTCGATATGGTTTTCTTGATTAATAAATACTAGAGCTTTTCGCTTTAAGCAGATATATTTAAATATACCTTCTGGCACTTGCAGACAAGTGCAAACGGAAATTCCTGGTTCTCCCATTTTCATCATGAAGCTTGCTAAGTGCGCTCGTCACTTGGAAGTACAATTACTTGCTGATAATTATGGAAATGCTATTTCTCTATTTGGTCGTGATTGTTCCATTCAGAGGAGACATCAGAAAATTATTGAGGAGGCACCGGCTGTTATTGCGCAGCCGGATGTCTTTGAGGAGATGGAGAAGGTTAATTTTAATTTCAAATTATTCTGTTATTGTAACTCCTTTTAATCATACTTAATGTAATGCTTTTATTATTTTTACCTTACAGGCAGCAGTTAGGTTAGCTAAGATGGTGGGATACGTAAGTGCTGGCACGGTCGAGTATCTTTACGATACCTCTGGCAGTTATTATTTCCTGGAGTTGAACCCTCGTCTTCAAGTGGAGCATCCCTGTACAGAAATGGTGTCTGACGTCAATCTACCTGCGGCACAGCTTCAAGTAGCCATGGGTCTACCTCTTCATTATATCAAAGATATTCGTCTTCTTTATGGGGAGAGTCCATGGGGAGATAGCCCAATTGATTTCGATCAGCCACGGCATAAACCTCAACCATGGGGTCACGTTATCGCCGCCCGTATTACTAGTGAAAATCCTGATGAAGGGTTTAAGCCAAGTTCTGGAACAGTACAGGAGCTAAATTTCCGTTCATCGAAAAACGTATGGGGTTACTTCTCCGTAGGAGCTTCTGGGGGTCTTCACGAGTTCGCTGACTCGCAGTTTGGTCATTGTTTCTCATGGGGAGAGGATCGTCATCAGGCTCGTGAAAATCTTGTTATCGCTCTCAAAGAATTGAGTATTCGTGGTGACTTTAGGACCACAGTCGAGTATCTAATTACTCTCTTGGAAACAGAAGCTTTCCAACAAAATAATATTGACACCGCTTGGCTCGATCTTCTCATATCAGAAAGGGTTCGAAGTGAAAAACCAGATGTTTTACTAGCAGTTACCTGCGGTGCTCTACATATTGCTGATAGAACTATCACTGCCGCCTTTTCTGGCTTCCAAGCGGCACTCGAAAGGGGTCAGATACAAGCTAGTAATGATTTAGACAATGTGGTTGATGTAAGTTTTGCGTATATTCTTTATAAAAAGCATAGATTAATAAGAAAATTTCAGTTCTAATTGATCGCCTCTTTTTTTAATTTTCTTTCATTCCCAGGTGGAGTTAATCAATGATGGATACAAGTACAAAGTACAAGCTGCCAAGTCCGGTCCGAATACGTATTTTCTTGTGATGAATGGTTCCTATAAAGAAGTTGAAGTTCATAGTCTATCCGATGGTGGTTTATTGCTGTCATTAGATGGTGCCAGTTTTACAACGTACATGAGAGAAGAAGTGGACCGTTATCGTATTGTGATCGGAAACCAAACGTGCATCTTTGAAAAGGATAATGATCCTTCTTTATTGAGATCTCCGTCTGCTGGAAAGCTCATAAATTTCTTGGTCGAGGATGGCGGTCATGTCGATGCTGGGCAAGCCTATGCCGAAATTGAAGTTATGAAAATGGTGATGACTGTTACAGCCGGTGAGGCTGGTAGTGTCTTTTACGTGAAGAGACCTGGTGCTGTCCTTGATGCTGGTGTGCTAATTGCTCACTTGGAATTGGACGATCCGTCTTTGGTAACGAAAGCACAAGAATATACAGGTCAATTCCCAGTACCAGTTGCACCGGCTATACCAGAGAAGTTGAATCATCTTCATGCAAAATACAGAACTGCCTTGGAGAATACTCTCGCCGGCTACTGTTTGCCTGATCCTTATCATTTGCCAAGATTGCGTGAACTCATTGAGAAGTTTATGTATTCTCTCCGCGACCCGAGCCTACCTTTATTGGAACTTCAAGAAGTCATTGCAAGTATTTCCGGAAGAATACCCGTTTCCGTAGAGAAGAAAATCAGGAAACTGATGACTCTCTATGAGAGGAACATCACATCTGTACTTGCGCAATTTCCAAGCCAGCAAATTGCTGCCGTAATCGATGGACATGCAGCAACACTTTCAAAGAGAACGGAAAGGGATGTGTTCTTCCTTACGACTCAGGCGATTGTTCAGCTAGTGCAAAGATATCGTAATGGTATACGTGGTAGAATGAAAACAGCCGTACATGAACTTCTTCGACAATATTACACCGTAGAAAGTCAATTCCAACAGGGTCATTATGATAAATGTGTGTCAGTATTGATGGAACAGCACAAGGATGACATGGCGATGGTAACTGCGATAATTTTCAGTCACAATTATGTGACAAAGAAAAATATCTTAGTTACTATGCTTATAGATCATCTATGGGCAAATGAACCAGGTCTCACTGATGAGTTAGCCAGCACCTTGACTGAATTAACTAGTCTCAATCGTACAGAACACAGCCGTGTCGCCCTAAGAGCTAGACAGGTCTTGATTGCTGCTCATCAACCAGCTTACGAACTGAGACACAATCAGATGGAATCTATTTTCTTGTCTGCTGTCGATATGTACGGTCACGATTTCCATCCTGAAAATCTTCAGAAACTCATTTTGTCGGAGACGTCCATCTTTGACATACTCCATGACTTCTTCTATCATTCTAATCGTGCTGTTTGCAATGCTGCTCTTGAGGTATATGTACGCAGGGCATATATCAGTTATGAATTAACCTGCCTACAACACTTGGAATTGTCCGGTGAAATTCCTTTGGTGCACTTCCAATTTTTGTTGCCAATCAATCATCCCAATAGGCAGAATCAATCCTTGATAAATCATAGAACCGGAGCAATGGCTGCTTTCGAAGATCTTGAACAGTTTAGTCAGTATTCTGATGAAGTTCTTGATTTGCTGGAGGATCTCTCGTCACCTACCTCGGTATCAGCAAAAGTGCTGGAGGCTGTTGAAGCGGCTGGCAGCGAATCAGGGCATAGCACGTCCATCAATGTATCATTGAGTACTGGCGACGCTGGACCAGTTGAAGTTGGAGATAAACCAGTGGAGCCTGTACATATACTCAGCATTGCCGTAAAGGATCGTGGCAATATGGATGACGCTGCAATGGCTAGAGAATTTGGTGACTGGTGTGCTACTAATAAAGATGAGCTTGTTGCACGTGGTATACGAAGAGTGACATTTGCTGCACTTAAAAAGAGACAATTCCCAAAATTCTTCACATTCCGTCAAAGAGATGGATTCGTTGAAGATAAGATATACCGTCATTTAGAACCTGGTTGTGCGTTCCAATTGGAACTTAATAGAATGAGAACATACGATTTAGAAGCTTTACCTACGTCCAATCAAAAGATGCACCTTTACTTGGGAAAAGCCAAGGTAAGCAGCCAGTCAATTAATCGATCATAAATGGAATAGTTTATGGCTTTATTTATCATTATTATTAATTTCCTTTCGTACGTCTGTCCTATAGGTTGCCAAAGGACAGCAAGTCACGGACTACCGATTCTTTATACGTTCGATCATTCGCCATTCGGATCTTATTACGAAAGAGGCAAGCTTTGATTACTTGCACAATGAAGGTGAACGTGTTTTACTCGAAGCTATGGATGAACTCGAGGTGGCCTTTTCTCATCCACTTGCCAAGCGTACTGATTGCAATCATATTTTCTTAAACTTCGCACCCACCGTTATCATGGACCCTGCTAGAATTGAAGAGAGCGTAACTAGCATGGTTCTCAGATATGGCCCAAGACTGTGGAAACTACGAGTTCGTCAGGTAAAATAAAATACTAAATTAATATTATAAGTGTACTCTTATCTAGTATCTAGAGCAATAATTTATATCGTTGTCTATTATGATCTACAGGCTGAAATAAAAATGACAATTAGACCAGCTCCTGGAAAACCTACATCTTACGTACGACTTTGCATTGCCAACGACAGTGGTTACAGCATCGATTTACATTTGTATACTGAAGCCACTGATCCAAAAACGGGTGTGATTCGTTTCGAATCTTATGGTTCTTCTGCATCAAGTCCATTGGGTCACAGACCTGGTCCTATGCATGGTTTACCAATTTCTACACCATACCTGACAAAGGATTATCTACAAGCTAAAAGATTCCAGGCTCAGAGCGCTGGAAGTACGTATGTCTACGACTTGCCTGACATGTTCCGGCAGCAGGTTGAGAAAGCTTGGGTCAAGTACATAGAAGAACGACCTCAGTCTGGTAAATGTGCAAACAAATGTATAAATTTGCACCTCCATGCCTGTCTATTTTATTAAAAAAAATATCTTTTTACACAGAAAATATAAAGGTACCTAGTCCAGTGTTGGATTGCGTTGAGTTAGTACTGGAGGGTGATAATCTTGTGGAGCAAAAGCGTCTACCTGGTGAGAACGACGTTGGTATGGTAGCTTGGCATTTGAGTCTCTACACACCAGAATATCCAACCGGAAGGGATATAATCTTAATTGCCAATGACTTGACATATCTCGTTGGTTCATTTGGTCCAAGAGAAGATCTTGTATTCTATAAGGCTTCTGAACGATCAAGGCAGCTTGGTATCCCACGAGTTTACTTTGCAGCAAATTCTGGAGCTCGTATTGGTCTTGCTGAAGAGGTACAATCTGTCTTGCTTTATTTTATTTGCATTCCTCTTCTACTGTCTATACAAAAATCATGTTTAATTACATAATTTATATGAAACATTTTTCAGGTCAAAGCTCTGTTCCGCATTGCATGGGAAGATGACAACGAACCAGAAAAAGGCTTCAGATATATTTATCTAACACCCGACGACTACGCTCGATTGGCACCACTCAACTCTATAAAGGCTTCTCTGATTGAAGAATCGAATGGCGAATCACGTTATAAAATTACAGATATCATCGGCAAGGATGATGGACTTGGTGTTGAAAATCTCAAGTTCGCTGGTATGATAGCTGGTGAAACATCTAGAGCATACCAAGAGGTAAGTGATAGTTTTGTCATAGTGAGACTTAAATAATAATTGGAGTATTCCACTTGTTTAACATTATATTTTTCTTTATAGGTAGTTACGATATCGATAGTGTCATGTCGTGCGATTGGTATCGGTTCATACCTGGTACGTCTGGGGCAGAGACTTATTCAAATTGAAAATTCACATATAGTTTTGACTGGTTACAAAGCTTTGAACTCTGTTCTGGGTCGTGAAGTGTACGCCAGTAATAACCAATTGGGTGGTATACAGATCATGTATAATAATGGTGTCACTCATGCCACGGATCCAAGAGATCCGGATGGTGTGGCGACTGCACTAAAATGGCTTAGCTACGTTCCTAAAGTTAAAGGCGCACCACTTCCTATCCTTCCTGCACCACATCCCGATCCAATTGATAGGGAAGTTGGCTTTTTGCCTACAAAAACACCGTACGATCCAAGATGGATGCTCGATGGTAGAATTTCACCGAACGACTCTTCAACCTGGGAAAGTGGTTTCTTCGATCGGGGATCTTGGCTGGTAGGTTGAAGCTATATTCATCTCAATAGAAATCATTGTTCAGCGTAATTTTTGATAGATTTACTCGAATGATAATTTTCTTACAGGAAATTATGAAACCGTGGGCACAAACTGTAGTAACAGGACGCGCAAGACTTGGCGGAATTCCATGCGGTGTAATAGCCGTGGAAACGAGAACCGTAGAATTACATCTTCCAGCTGATCCTGCAAATCTTGATTCAGAGGCTAAAACGGTTTCTCAAGCTGGACAGGTATGGTACCCTGATAGCGCATACAAAACTGCTGAGGCAATTAAAAATTTCGGTAAGGAAGAGCTGCCATTATTCATATTTGCCAACTGGCGTGGATTTTCTGGTGGTATGAAAGGTAAGACAATCAAGGAATATCCGTTCATATAATTAGCACAACTCGTATACTAACTTGTAAAATTTTTCTTCTTCAAGATATGTACGAACAAATATTAAAATTCGGTGCATACATCGTGGATGGATTGAGAGAGTACACGAAGCCAATTATCATATACATTCCACCAAGTGGAGAACTCCGAGGAGGATCTTGGGGTGTGGTAGATCCCACTATCAATCCACGGCATATGGAAATGTTTGCTGATACCTCAAGCAGAGGAGGTATACTGGAAGCGGAAGGAATCGTAGAAATTAAATTTAGGAATAAAGACATTCTTAAGACGATGCACAGGGTAGATACAGTCATTCTTAGCCTTAAGGTAACTACTATTCATTCACCCTTTTTCATAACGTTGTCTAACATTACTTAAAGCTAAATATTCAATACAAATTTCAGGAAAAACTCGCAGGCACAATCTCCAATGAAGAACGTGCAGAAGTGGAGGCTCAAATTCGCAACAGAGAAAAGCTCCTGGAGCCGATGTACCACACAGTAGCTGTCCACTTTGCAGATCTTCATGATACTCCTGAACGCATGTTAGAAAAAGGAGCTATTCAGGAAATCATTCCATGGAGGAATGGACGTCGGCTCCTTTACTGGAGACTCAAACGTAAACTCCTTGAAGAGGAGATCAAGTGTGAAATATTGTCAACGCAATCAACCTTAGCAGTGAGAGCAATCGATGCGATGTTGAGACGCTGGTTTGTCGAGGACAAAGGAGCCACCGAATCCTACCTTTGGGATCAAGATGAAGCTGCTGTATCTTGGTTGGAGAATCAAATAAATAATGAAAGTAGTGTTATGATGCGCAATATTAATTGCGTGAAACGGGACGCCCTAGTAACCCGAATCAAGGAATCGCTCGAAGAGTGTCCGGAAGTAGGACTGGACGCTGCTCTTGAAATTGCGCAAAGATTGCAACCTGCAGAACGCGCTGAACTGCTACGGACTTTATCTCAATTGGAAGCTTCCGGTCCGGAACATCACAACGATTCTAGTTCTTCGTCTTAACTCTGTCCATATCACAAATTTCCTTCGTATACCGATATACCTGGTGTATGTAGCTCTATTAGTGCATATTTTTTGTTCAAATACTTTGTAATATATCTCATTATTAATGTTAACTTTTCAGAAACTTGTGGTACCTTATAAATTTTACATTTGTCCAGAATGAATATTCTTTTCAGAAAGGAACGATTCGGTAGCCCATCTCATTCATCTGTTGACATTGATGATATTGATGAATAATTTGATATCATTAATGCCATCTAGCGTTTACGATAATTTGTACATCTCTATTATGTAATAACATCATTCGTGTAACTGAGAATATAGAGATTATATATTTATTTTTAGAAGAAAGTGTAAGATATTTATTAGGCGACCTTCTACATTTACTAAAAGGAACTGCAAGTAATCTTCACACAATGCTAATTTACTCTGACGTCGTATATATAAACGCTCCCTAGTACTTTCTCAGTATGTGATTATTATAATGGTCCGTCTTAAAGGTGTAATGCAATTTTGTACACAGGATATGCTCTGAAGCATTGATTTTCTAGAAAAAATAAGTCTTGTTTATTCTACATTATCATTCTTTCTAATGGTTCCACGTCGGAAACATGTCTTATTCATATATTCTTCATTATAATTTTATTATCTATAATAATTAGTTTAATTAACACGTATTAGTACAAATTTTATATACGCAGACTGCAGAATATAAAACATCGCAATGCAATAAAACTTTCTCCTGGAAATTCTCACAGCCGAAGACGTAAAATCTCAATGCAGCACGTATATCGTTATATAAGAACGGAAATAACATGTTAATGAAGTTTCACATTTGATTTGTACGTCTATGTTATTTGTACAATAATATAAAGCTTTAGTAAAAATGATATATCCTCTACGAAGCTAATCCCTCGAATGAGTGCATTTATAAATGTACTCTGATTCAGAACATATTCTGTGTACAATTATTTAATTCAATAATATGTACAACAATTGTATTATAGAGAGGGTAAAAATGATAATATCTAAAACACTGGAATTTGACTTCGATGCACGTCGACGAGATCGTCATCTAATGTCAGTAATACCATAAATGAAAAGAACATGGCCAAGGCAGAAACAAAGTGCCAAATGTCATGCGAATCAAAGAAGTTAAGTAATTCGCAAGGTTTATTATAAATCCGAGATTGTGCGGGCGTAAGGGCCCAGGATATTGATTTGCGAATAAAGAAGTATAGAGCTGCAGCCCAAGTTAGGAAGGATGCAAAAATGTAGATAATTGGTTTAGTTAATATTCGTTCCCCATGACATAGCTGAAACAAACGGAAAAATGTAGTTTAAACTTTAATAAGAAATTTACCACAAAATTACTTACTTTCATTA
The DNA here is from genome assembly GCA_036026315.1 of Trachelus stipa. Lineage (NCBI taxonomy): Eukaryota > Metazoa > Arthropoda > Insecta > Hymenoptera > Cephidae > Trachelus > Trachelus stipa. The sequence continues at coordinate 340,664 of JAYRCB010000379.1, forward strand.
TTATATAGAAAAAGGTGTATAGAATCAAGTTCGACATTAGTATTGCCAACAGGAAGGTTGCGAAATCCTTTTCATGATGCATATTTCCAACTACGGCCAGACCCACGTTGCAAAGATTTGCTATAATTAATAATATTAATCGTCCGCAATACAGAGGACGTAGCAAATAGATTATACCAGCACGTGCGTCGTGTTTCATAGTCTAAAAGATAATTCGATGCTCTTTAAGTAAGTAATTAGTTAAAGATCGGCATTACTATTATTTGGTTGTTTAATTTAATTGTAGTTTTACCATTATAACACGACGAATCGTTCCGCCATTCAGTCGCCATCGACCCATATAGTATATTTGAGCGGTTAATGCAAGACAAACGCTCAAATGTATTATTGTAAATATGATCCAAAAGTAATCGGTACCGTTCAATACACCAATTAAGCCAACGAATAAAGTAAGCGCCAATACTCCAAAAGTCACGGGCGCTCGTGCATTTATGTCGGGATGACGTGCTTGATAAATTTTTACCATACAGAGCACAGCTATGATGTACATAAAACTTGTGTCTAGAATCAAGAATACATATTCTTTACAGTAATTCTAGTACCATAAAAGATTATTATTATTACGATATTACTATCGGTTATTACATACCGAATTGGAAATTGCTATGATTTGGGCACACATGATAACTTCCTGATAAAATTCCTTCCATCATAAGCGCTATTCCCATAGCATAAAACAATCCATAGTGATGTGGTATTCCGTAACTTTTGTTCTTCTCTACGTTACGTTCCGCTTTATCTTTTGCATACGTTATTAGTATAAATAACATACCCAGTAGAATATAGCCAAAATTTGAGAAGACATGATTGAAGTCTGACAGTACCCCCAATGGATGGGCGCAAAGGAAATTATAATAGCACAAATCTTGATTTCCTGTGACGTGTAAAACACGCTGATACGTGATAACTAACTGGACCACTGGTAAAGTATAGAACACCGCAACGGTGAGCAAATAATAGAGATACAGGTGTGACTTATGTCTTAAGATTTTTGGATCTTTTCTAGCCAAATCACAAACTGACAAAACAAGTTTTGTACGGATAACTTCTTTATCAACAAAGGCATCTTCTAGTATATCAATATCGTCTTCATCCAGTGAAGAATCTTCGTCTACTGAAGGCCATTGGCTAGGACCAGTCTAAATAAATAAATAATTATTAATGAGTCTTGTGGCAATAGCATTTGCATATTGCAAAGGTGGAATAATTTACTATATACGAGGAGATTTTATTTAACTATTGCACTTACCTCTGTAACTGATGGACTATATGTATGCTCATTCCCATCTTGATCTTCATGCTCACTCAAGAGTTGCTCTCGTAATTTTCGACCTTCCCTAATTCGAAAAACTGCAATTCCGATTATATAGAATATACAGAAGCTCATAAAAACTGATAAGAGTATGGATGATGCTATTATGTAATCTTTTTTGGTGATGCTGGGTTTAATAGTTAACGTAACATTTTTGTGACGGGAGGTAAATGATGATGTGACTCCAGTACAATCAGTATCATCGCCTTTCACGACTAGCACCACAAAGAATCCAGATGGATATGCATCTTTCTAAAGAAATAAATATCAATGCTGTTATATGAAGGACGCCTCTTTACTGATTATTATATATTATTATATTTGAGGATTGTATTGTTACCGGTACAGTGATTCCACCCCTTCGACTGATAGTTTGCCAGTATCCAGAGAACTGAATATTTCGTTCCAAATCGAACACAGGACACTAGTAATAAAAATAATGGTTAAACTAATTTTGAAACGTTTGTTGAATTTTGATGTACAATTAAATATTTACTGTTGTGTTCTGTATGGAAACTGTCATACAGACATCACTATCAGATTCAAATTGTACTAGAACGGATGAGCTTTCTGCATCATCAGAAAACGTATATCCATAGTATATGGGCTCTGCTGGAGATATTACAACTTTTCTCTCTTCTCCGAGTCTAAATTATATTGTCATAAAAATAGACAGCAATGAGTTATAACAGGATTAATGATACATGGCAGGAATAAGTGATTATTACAAACCCGATATAAAAATCTTCCACATGAGAAACATTTAAATTAAAAGAGATGTTGGTAATGCTTGCGGTAGAAATGCTAACTGTCACAAATTCTGTCTGGTTTGATAGACCATATTGATAATACTTTGTGGGACACAGTGTTCGGGCAGTTCTATTGTACTCTAGTGTTTCGGTATGAATAGTTTGGACTAGCAATGGCAATTGCCAAGACAAAATTCCCTTTTTTTGGCGTACCACTACAATTAACGGAAGATCATTTGTTGCAAAGCTTTGCACATTGATACGTGCTCCCGTTGAAGATTCCTACATTTTTGAAAGATTTAAAGATAAGTATTAATTACTTATTTTGATATACACAACCAGAAACATGATCTAATACTTACATTATCCTCCATATATAAGAAAACATATTCTACAGTACTATTGACAGTCAAATTGTAAAGATTATCATATGTGCCTATATAAACTATGGGATTTAGCGATGGAGGTGTTGATGCAATTACTGCAGCAAATCCAATAAATAGTGGCACTGTGAGCAATGCCACAATTGTACGCATTTTGCTGCTTTTATCTGCTTTATAAAGAGAAATACAGGAAAATGTAAGATCGATATTTACAACAAAGCATATATTTTATCTGAACAAACTGATATTAAAGCAATGAATAAAAACGTTAACAATATTCAATGTTTAATAGTTGCCTATATGTAAATGTTAATTTTTTGTCACGTGACAAATCAAAAAAAATATGCATCATGTGATTCTCACACAGCAATATTGTTTAAAACAATATCACATCAATGAAGTAACAGTAGTAGGTTATTATACCCTTTAAAATATTAAAAGGCATGAAATATAGTCATACGGTATAATTACCATGAGACGATATTTGTTGTATTAATTTTCATGGATTCATTTAACGTGTAACTAAATTCTGTTATAAATTAATAAAATTTCAGTTTAATAAGTATATTTTAACAATGTGTCAATGATTAGAACATGACGTTCATTGCAGTTCACTGACAAAGAAGAGATTGAAAACAGAGCTGAATAGAAAGATGCACAAAACTACAGTTTTAGGCAATACCAACAGAAATGACTAGGGAGATGCAATACGCTACGGTTTTAGGCGATACCAAAAGCATGGCGCTGAATCGGAACGCCGAGTCCGGAAGTAGAATTTTGTGATCATCGCCTCTATCGATAATGCGTATCCCGTCGTAGCCGAGCTGAACGTTATCACGAAAGTCTATCTTGGCGGGCAGAGGTTCTCCCCTACTTACCGCCGGTTCCAAAAGCAACCCTTAGAACGAGGCCGCTCATCGGATACAGCCTAAATATTTGTTTTCTTTGCAATCCTAACTTCAAGCGTACAGTGTAAGCTCGGTAAGTTTAGTATGACAAAAGCCAGCAACTCATGCCTGCCTGCACTGAAGCGTATGATGCCACCAGTATATTGAATAGATATTTTACCGACGTTGTGCAATAGAATTAATGTCAAAACCTATGAGGAACTATAGAACTCCTCCAAAAATATTAAAAAAGCCTATTGTTGAAACATATTTAAGAAATGGCGGTTCAATCTTCATAACCGTATAGCACCTCAATCTTTGGAAAATGTTTCATCAATAGGCATTCTCAATAGTTCTCGAGGAGCTCTATAATTCCTGATAGGTTTTAACAATAGTTCCGCTATTCGGCGATGATCACAAAATTCTACTCCTGGACTAGAACCGTAGCGTTATGCATCTCCCTACTCATCTCTGATGGAAACGTGGACCAAACGATTTGAGTACCACCGCCACAGTGTTACTCAATATGAAACTTCAAATAACAGAAGACTATAGTCAGTAGCGTGAAGTATTCTGTAAATATTTAAAATGATTATGATTGAATCCAAACAATTATTATATTATATATAAAATTATTACTCTTCTTAGTACGCCTAAATCTGATTAAAAAAAATACCATTTCCTAATTCATTCGGATCGCGCTTCTATTCAAATGAGAGTTCATGTTAAGCAAGTTCCATATTATTCGCTATTTTTCACACGCTCTACCTTATATTATCATTTTACAAATAATACACGGTTATCTCGAATGATTTACACGGTCAATTTCTTTGCTTATCGATTGCTATTTATAAATGTTTAGTCTCTGTTTTGATTTCACACGGTGGCGGTATTTCTTATTAGAAACAGCGGGCACGTTTTGCTCAGCGTTCTTCTTTTAATGAACCATGTCAGACACTTATTCACTTGTACCTCTTTTACTCTCATATAAGACTTCTTCGCAACCAGAATATTATTATCTTTAATCGCGTTATAATGCTGACCACCGTCAGTCAGCATTTGGAACGTGTAATTTTTATTCAGGGCAAACTCCTGTAATCTGTGCGTTTGATTATGCTCATTGTGTTTTCTGTGACGAAGTCGGCGAGTCACGGACCATACATACGTAGTGATATTAAGTATACGTGATGATTTATTGTGTTAACATCTAAGCAAATGAAAACCATGATTATTATCTATCATAATAAATCATGATGTGATATCGTGACAACCCACCGTATTAAAGTACTAACTAAGTACACTCACGCTTGTTTCCCTCATTAAGCAAAATTAATTTTACCCGTAGTAGAATAAGCGAAGGTGTAAGCAAAGACTGCATTTACGCACGATGGATAAAGTTAGATCTTGTGTGGGAAATCATCGTTTAACGTTTGCAACTATCGTGGGAATCGTTTGTGGCGTTACTATTGGATTGATATTAAAGAATTTTACACATCAACCATGGACCCAACGAGAAATAATGTACTTACAAATTCCCGGTGAAATATTTTTGAGGATGGTTAATTGTTTAATTCTGCCGCTTGTCGTTTCTAGTATTGTCAGTGCCAGTTGTAATCTTAGTAAATCAGGTAATGTAAGCACAAGTGACATAATGTCAATAAGATTTAATTAAATATTTATTTGCATTATTTTTGGAGCACAGGGAGTATTGGAATGAAGGCATTATATTATTATACAACAACAACAACTGTTGGTATAATTTGGAGCGTCATTCTCGTTCAGACGATAAGACCTGGTGAATTACAAAGAAAAGTAAATGCGACTATATCTATGACAACAAGAAATTATGTCACGACTGATACGCTTTTGGATTTACTTCGGTAATTAATGTTTAATTGCAACACATTGTCTTTTAATATCTCATGACAATATTTTTCCAGTAATTTAATTCCTGATAATTTAATAAAAGCGTGTATGAGCCAGGTGAGTTTGATTTGCATTTCTTACGTAACGCTCATGTAGTTTTACGAATCCGACATTTATCAATGTTTTTCATAAGTTGTTATGATCTTTTAGTATCAAACTGTATTGGATGAACCAAAAAATATCAGTGCAGGTATATTAAATATATTTTTTTAATGAATTAATTATTATACAACCCTTATGATATTTCTTAACAGTATCTACGATTTACGAATGGCCAATTTCCCATCATTACATACCAGGAACCAATGTACTCGGACTTGTGTTTTTTAGTCTACTACTTGGCATAGGATTAGGAAAAATGGGTGATGAGGCGAAACCATTGTTAATGTTTTTTCATACACTGTCCGAAGTGACGATGATCATCATGAATTGGGTGATAATGTACAGATATTATATAAACAGTTGTCATATAAATTAGTACCCGAATTTTGGATAATGACGGGATTGGATTAATGTTAAGTGAATGTTGTACATTAGGGTTGCTCCGATCAGTGTTCTGTTCCTTATTCCTGGAAAAATATTGGAAATTGATGATTTTGGATTAATGATGGCACAACTGGGCGTTTACGTATGTACAGTTTTCTTTGGTCTATTAGTTCATGGCCTAGTGACGTTGCCCATGATCTACTTCATTTGTACCCGCAAGTCGCCGTACAAGATTATTTCAAAAATAGGCCCCGCCCTAGTAACAGCTTTAGGAACATCATCAAGGTGCCTCTATATGATTATTATATGAAGTAGTGCATGGAAGATATTAATTTATCACAGATATTACAATTATTTAGCACTGCAACGGTGCCTGTAACGCTACAGTGCCTTGATGATATTGGGATTGATCGCAAAGTTTCTAGATTTGTGGCTCCTATCGGAGCTACAATAAATATGGATGGTATCGCACTGTATGAGACAATTGGTGCCATTTTCATAATACAATTAAGAGGGTTACAGTATTCATTGAGCAGAATTATAGCTATAAGGTACACGTTTTCATAAATACTATAATAAATATTATAGGCTGCATTTATTCATTATTTAATTTTCTTTCAGTATTACTTGTACAATATCATGCATTGGTGCAGCAGGATTACCAAATGGTGGCTATGTCATGCTAGTTACGATATTAAATTCTCTTGGAGTTCCTGCTGAAGATGTTACACTCATAATCGCCATTGACTGTCTAGTGTGAGTCAAATAATTAATATTGCTTATGACTCGCGAGTCAGATAATAAATTTAATCGAAATTGTACAGGGATCGCTTTAGGACGACAGTAAATATTATAGCAGATGCTTTGGGAGCTGGAATTATAGCTCACTTCACGAAAAATGATATTAATAACGAATTATCGGATGATGCAAATGTGCCATTACGTTCCAGGAAGGAATGTAATAAGTAAATGGGTGTCGAGCAGTACGAAATCAAATATGCAGTACAGTGGATTATCTCACAGTTCGCATAATACGGAGATATGGAAGCTAATAGAATTAAGAATCACGGGTTTGAAATTGTTGCGGCGATTTTTCCTCTCTCGTACTCGTGATCAGTGACAATGTTAAGGTGTCCCTATTCTTGGCCTTCCGTAAGCTGTGAGAGATTCCACTGTAATAATTTAAAGATATATTAAACATAATACTCTTCAAAGAAAACTAACTTTCATTTATTATTAATCTGCAATAATATACATACTATCAATAATAGTAAATCAGCCACCCACGGACATAAAATTTGTTGCAACCTTGTCAGACTGCATCTTCATCAATAAAGAGCATGCTCCAGTTCCTGACATACAAGGCTGACCCAGCATCAATCGACTTGATGGAGAAACAAGATCATCTTGTTTTCCTAAATAAATATACACGCACATATTAATTCAAGAATTAAGCAAGTATTACAGACGATGAGTGCGAATCAAATTAACGTTATCGCTCACCTTGTAGAGTGGCATTTTTTAAGAAATTCAAAGAACTTTCAAAGCTCATTTGTTGCAAAGGCGAAGCTGAATCTTCCATTCCTTTACGACTAAGTGGCTGATAATTTCCATCAAAAGTCATATAATCAGCAATTAATAATAAGTGTCTCATATCCACAGTAATTCCATACATTTTGAACACGTCTTTTACTTCCTTGACTATAACTCTATTCGCTGCCTCGATACCGTACGTTTGTGAAATACCGTAAATGTCATTGGAATAAAGCTTTTTCAGGTCGAGTATCTCGTTGTATTTGAACATTTCCTACACAACCGAGAATACCAATTGATGTACAAGAATTTTTAATAATTTATAAATTAACTAGCCTATCTTCCTAGATTTTCTTTTAAACATACATACCACAATATTTAAACCGTCTGTTTTGAGGATCGTTTCACCATTTGGATTTTGGAATGTAAAAGCACGTCTTATAGAGGGTGTTTCCCACAGTACTACCTTATCTGCCACGGTTCTTAATACAGTAGACAAGTCTAGTCGGGTCAGTTTCAATGGTAACTGCAAGAAAAAACAAAAATTATGTAATCTCTTTATAAAGTCAACATATTTAAGTGAACTTACCCAAAAAGTAAGCTTACACCATACATGTTTCTCATTGTCGTAATCATATTCTGTGACATTCGGATACATATTTATAACGTCTCTTTTTTTCTGATCACTTTTTATACCAGCCATTGGGTCTTCATCATCTTTATCTTCTTCTTCTTCTTCTTCCTCCTGTTTAGTCTTTACCTTTTCAACAAGCTGCGATTCATCAGGATTTTCATTACCAGCGTCTTCCACTTCCTCTTCTTCGGGATCCTCATACTCTTGATTCTCTTTATGCCTAGACATTGTTCTTGCTGTAGTAGCATCTGCATCCTCAGCAGCTTCATCTTCGTCAGAAGATTCGTGCAATTCACCCAGGTTTGAACGAGGATTTGGTTTTGAAGATAAATCATCGTCTGGATCATCATCATCAAGTCTACTATCCTCTTCATTGGTGCGTTTTCTATCTTCCTCAAAATGTAACATTGTCGTTCCCGATAGCTTTGCAATTTTCTTGATCTCTCGGAACATTTCCTTGAAGAAGAGTTTTTCGGTCTGTTCTAGGACGTGTTTTGGATTAATACAGAATTCACCCTTGTAACTTTTATGGGGTAGAAACTCAAAGGTCAAGTGATACGTGAGTTGCCGTTGAGGCCAAGTCTCCATTTTTCTTTCCACTTTTATATTTCTCAGTACATTTGATACCACGCACTTCGTTAACTTCTGTCTCAACTTGTTAGATTGTCTAGTCAGATTACGTAAGTCTTTTTTGAAAGGGATTTCCATGCTTGGAGTTTTAATGTTCTTCGAAGCCATCATTAGAATCTCTCTCAATCGCGGAATACCCAATGTAACGTTCATTTCACCACGACCAGCGAAATGGAAAGTGTTCAATGTCATCTGAGTTGAAGGTTCTCCAATGGATTGTGCTGCTAATAAACCGACTGGTTCACCAGGTGGACAAAGTGTCTTCATTACTTTTACACAAAGGAGATCTCTTAATTCCTTTTTGTTGATAACAGCAGAAGCTTTGCCAGTATTTTCTGACATATATTCACTTACAAGACTCTCTATATTTTCATTGAGAACACCATATTCCAAATCTTGTCTATATTTCGATGTCACGGGATCAGGACACCGAACACACTGTGATTTGAATGAATTTTTTACTTCTGGATCAGACTTTAGCCATCTCTTCATTATAGACAAAGCAGCTTTACTTCTCCCAGTATTATCGTCAATCTTCTTATATCTCATCGGATTGATACCAAAGTCGTTTGCAGAGAATTTTGTGAATACACTTTCTCGTCTCTTCTTGATAATTCCATTATTCGCTTTGGTAAATTTGCGTATCTTCTTCACTAACTTTAAAATCTTATGCACATCTGAAGTCTCTTTGAGATGTTGCAATAGATCACGATCGATAATGGCGTCTTTATTGTCTATCAAGAATCCCAGCTGCTCCTTTCTCAAAAATCGAGACTTTGGAATATCCAGACCATCTTCTCCGTAGGATAATTGAATTAAACTACCGTCTGCATCTCGTACCGTTGAATCATAACTAATAACCAGTCCTTCTAAATGCTTAATTAGACATCTCTGAAGATATCCCGAACGACTTGTTTTTACGGCTGTGTCGATAAGACCTTCACGACCGGCCATACAATGGAAAAAGAATTCTTGAGGTTGAATTCCTGTCATGAAACGTCCGTCAATAAAACCACCGGATCTTGGAGTCGGATCAAAGGCAGGAAAGCTTGGTAAGCTTTTTCCGCTAATCATTAAGGGTGGACGCTTCCCTTCTAATTCAATTTGTCCCAGTAAGCAGGATATCTGCATAGTGTTCACGGTGGAACCTTTAGCTCCAGATTGAACCATCAATTGTAAATTGTTTTCTGGGAATTTTTTCAGAAGACCGGATGGTAAACATGTCTTGTTGATGTCATTTGTAAAAACATCTAAGGCAGTTTTGTACTTCCTATCGACCTGAGTGCGAAACTTCGGATTTGTTCCATAGTTTTCTTCCATTTTTGCCGTTACCACCTCCATTGGCGTGTTTTCTGGTAATTCAAGAACCGCTTTTTGTAATTCCTCTCCTATCTTTTAAATTATAACAGAAATAAGTATAATATCAATATCTCTATCTAAGTAAGATTCTCATTTATTTTTTATACATACCATCCTGGATTTGTTAATAATATTTTTGCGTTTTTCATCAGCATCTGGCAGGATCAGAATATCTTTAATTCCCAAGGTAAAACCGTGTATTTGCAAGAAAGCTTGAAAGAGCTTGCCAAAAGCACTTAGTAATTTACTAGAACATGATCCTCCATAAAGCTATTAAAAGAAATCACAAAAATTAATATTTAATAAATTAAATCAAACAGATATCTTTACGCCAATAAATTTTTAGTATCGTACTTCAAAAATACAGTGTACAAGACCGTAAGGGGTGGCTCCGTAATGAGTTTTATCCAAGACCCCAGAAAGTAATTCTCCACCACGAATAACGACTTCAGCCTCAGACATAGTTTTGGGGTCTTTGAATTCGACACCACATTTCCAGCGTCGCGGTTTCCTGATTTGCCATTCTCTCGCATTTATCTTGGCACCGGCACTCAAATTAATCCTAGCTTGACCACGAGGTGTGATATTTATAATGACAGTCGATACAATTTGCTTTCCGGACCAAAGAGGAGTTGGTTTTATAATAGCTGGTGGAAGCAATACTAATTCCCCTACTTACAAATTCCCGGTGAAATATTTTTGAGGATGGTTAATTGTTTAATTCTGCCGCTTGTCGTTTCTAGTATTGTCAGTGCCAGTTGTAATCTTAGTAAATCAGGTAATGTAAGCACAAGTGACATAATGTCAATAAGATTTAATTAAATATTTATTTGCATTATTTTTGGAGCACAGGGAGTATTGGAATGAAGGCATTATATTATTATACAACAACAACAACTGTTGGTATAATTTGGAGCGTCATTCTCGTTCAGACGATAAGACCTGGTGAATTACAAAGAAAAGTAAATGCGACTATATCTATGACAACAAGAAATTATGTCACGACTGATACGCTTTTGGATTTACTTCGGTAATTAATGTTTAATTGCAACACATTGTCTTTTAATATCTCATGACAATATTTTTCCAGTAATTTAATTCCTGATAATTTAATAAAAGCGTGTATGAGCCAGGTGAGTTTGATTTGCATTTCTTACGTAACGCTCATGTAGTTTTACGAATCCGACATTTATCAATGTTTTTCATAAGTTGTTATGATCTTTTAGTATCAAACTGTATTGGATGAACCAAAAAATATCAGTGCAGGTATATTAAATATATTTTTTTAATGAATTAATTATTATACAACCCTTATGATATTTCTTAACAGTATCTACGATTTACGAATGGCCAATTTCCCATCATTACATACCAGGAACCAATGTACTCGGACTTGTGTTTTTTAGTCTACTACTTGGCATAGGATTAGGAAAAATGGGTGATGAGGCGAAACCATTGTTAATGTTTTTTCATACACTGTCCGAAGTGACGATGATCATCATGAATTGGGTGATAATGTACAGATATTATATAAACAGTTGTCATATAAATTAGTACCCGAATTTTGGATAATGACGGGATTGGATTAATGTTAAGTGAATGTTGTACATTAGGGTTGCTCCGATCAGTGTTCTGTTCCTTATTCCTGGAAAAATATTGGAAATTGATGATTTTGGATTAATGATGGCACAACTGGGCGTTTACGTATGTACAGTTTTCTTTGGTCTATTAGTTCATGGCCTAGTGACGTTGCCCATGATCTACTTCATTTGTACCCGCAAGTCGCCGTACAAGATTATTTCAAAAATAGGCCCCGCCCTAGTAACAGCTTTAGGAACATCATCAAGGTGCCTCTATATGATTATTATATGAAGTAGTGCATGGAAGATATTAATTTATCACAGATATTACAATTATTTAGCACTGCAACGGTGCCTGTAACGCTACAGTGCCTTGATGATATTGGGATTGATCGCAAAGTTTCTAGATTTGTGGCTCCTATCGGAGCTACAATAAATATGGATGGTATCGCACTGTATGAGACAATTGGTGCCATTTTCATAATACAATTAAGAGGGTTACAGTATTCATTGAGCAGAATTATAGCTATAAGGTACACGTTTTCATAAATACTATAATAAATATTATAGGCTGCATTTATTCATTATTTAATTTTCTTTCAGTATTACTTGTACAATATCATGCATTGGTGCAGCAGGATTACCAAATGGTGGCTATGTCATGCTAGTTACGATATTAAATTCTCTTGGAGTTCCTGCTGAAGATGTTACACTCATAATCGCCATTGACTGTCTAGTGTGAGTCAAATAATTAATATTGCTTATGACTCGCGAGTCAGATAATAAATTTAATCGAAATTGTACAGGGATCGCTTTAGGACGACAGTAAATATTATAGCAGATGCTTTGGGAGCTGGAATTATAGCTCACTTCACGAAAAATGATATTAATAACGAATTATCGGATGATGCAAATGTGCCATTACGTTCCAGGAAGGAATGTAATAAGTAAATGGGTGTCGAGCAGTACGAAATCAAATATGCAGTACAGTGGATTATCTCACAGTTCGCATAATACGGAGATATGGAAGCTAATAGAATTAAGAATCACGGGTTTGAAATTGTTGCGGCGATTTTTCCTCTCTCGTACTCGTGATCAGTGACAATGTTAAGGTGTCCCTATTCTTGGCCTTCCGTAAGCTGTGAGAGATTCCACTGTAATAATTTAAAGATATATTAAACATAATACTCTTCAAAGAAAACTAACTTTCATTTATTATTAATCTGCAATAATATACATACTATCAATAATAGTAAATCAGCCACCCACGGACATAAAATTTGTTGCAACCTTGTCAGACTGCATCTTCATCAATAAAGAGCATGCTCCAGTTCCTGACATACAAGGCTGACCCAGCATCAATCGACTTGATGGAGAAACAAGATCATCTTGTTTTCCTAAATAAATATACACGCACATATTAATTCAAGAATTAAGCAAGTATTACAGACGATGAGTGCGAATCAAATTAACGTTATCGCTCACCTTGTAGAGTGGCATTTTTTAAGAAATTCAAAGAACTTTCAAAGCTCATTTGTTGCAAAGGCGAAGCTGAATCTTCCATTCCTTTACGACTAAGTGGCTGATAATTTCCATCAAAAGTCATATAATCAGCAATTAATAATAAGTGTCTCATATCCACAGTAATTCCATACATTTTGAACACGTCTTTTACTTCCTTGACTATAACTCTATTCGCTGCCTCGATACCGTACGTTTGTGAAATACCGTAAATGTCATTGGAATAAAGCTTTTTCAGGTCGAGTATCTCGTTGTATTTGAACATTTCCTACACAACCGAGAATACCAATTGATGTACAAGAATTTTTAATAATTTATAAATTAACTAGCCTATCTTCCTAGATTTTCTTTTAAACATACATACCACAATATTTAAACCGTCTGTTTTGAGGATCGTTTCACCATTTGGATTTTGGAATGTAAAAGCACGTCTTATAGAGGGTGTTTCCCACAGTACTACCTTATCTGCCACGGTTCTTAATACAGTAGACAAGTCTAGTCGGGTCAGTTTCAATGGTAACTGCAAGAAAAAACAAAAATTATGTAATCTCTTTATAAAGTCAACATATTTAAGTGAACTTACCCAAAAAGTAAGCTTACACCATACATGTTTCTCATTGTCGTAATCATATTCTGTGACATTCGGATACATATTTATAACGTCTCTTTTTTTCTGATCACTTTTTATACCAGCCATTGGGTCTTCATCATCTTTATCTTCTTCTTCTTCTTCTTCCTCCTGTTTAGTCTTTACCTTTTCAACAAGCTGCGATTCATCAGGATTTTCATTACCAGCGTCTTCCACTTCCTCTTCTTCGGGATCCTCATACTCTTGATTCTCTTTATGCCTAGACATTGTTCTTGCTGTAGTAGCATCTGCATCCTCAGCAGCTTCATCTTCGTCAGAAGATTCGTGCAATTCACCCAGGTTTGAACGAGGATTTGGTTTTGAAGATAAATCATCGTCTGGATCATCATCATCAAGTCTACTATCCTCTTCATTGGTGCGTTTTCTATCTTCCTCAAAATGTAACATTGTCGTTCCCGATAGCTTTGCAATTTTCTTGATCTCTCGGAACATTTCCTTGAAGAAGAGTTTTTCGGTCTGTTCTAGGACGTGTTTTGGATTAATACAGAATTCACCCTTGTAACTTTTATGGGGTAGAAACTCAAAGGTCAAGTGATACGTGAGTTGCCGTTGAGGCCAAGTCTCCATTTTTCTTTCCACTTTTATATTTCTCAGTACATTTGATACCACGCACTTCGTTAACTTCTGTCTCAACTTGTTAGATTGTCTAGTCAGATTACGTAAGTCTTTTTTGAAAGGGATTTCCATGCTTGGAGTTTTAATGTTCTTCGAAGCCATCATTAGAATCTCTCTCAATCGCGGAATACCCAATGTAACGTTCATTTCACCACGACCAGCGAAATGGAAAGTGTTCAATGTCATCTGAGTTGAAGGTTCTCCAATGGATTGTGCTGCTAATAAACCGACTGGTTCACCAGGTGGACAAAGTGTCTTCATTACTTTTACACAAAGGAGATCTCTTAATTCCTTTTTGTTGATAACAGCAGAAGCTTTGCCAGTATTTTCTGACATATATTCACTTACAAGACTCTCTATATTTTCATTGAGAACACCATATTCCAAATCTTGTCTATATTTCGATGTCACGGGATCAGGACACCGAACACACTGTGATTTGAATGAATTTTTTACTTCTGGATCAGACTTTAGCCATCTCTTCATTATAGACAAAGCAGCTTTACTTCTCCCAGTATTATCGTCAATCTTCTTATATCTCATCGGATTGATACCAAAGTCGTTTGCAGAGAATTTTGTGAATACACTTTCTCGTCTCTTCTTGATAATTCCATTATTCGCTTTGGTAAATTTGCGTATCTTCTTCACTAACTTTAAAATCTTATGCACATCTGAAGTCTCTTTGAGATGTTGCAATAGATCACGATCGATAATGGCGTCTTTATTGTCTATCAAGAATCCCAGCTGCTCCTTTCTCAAAAATCGAGACTTTGGAATATCCAGACCATCTTCTCCGTAGGATAATTGAATTAAACTACCGTCTGCATCTCGTACCGTTGAATCATAACTAATAACCAGTCCTTCTAAATGCTTAATTAGACATCTCTGAAGATATCCCGAACGACTTGTTTTTACGGCTGTGTCGATAAGACCTTCACGACCGGCCATACAATGGAAAAAGAATTCTTGAGGTTGAATTCCTGTCATGAAACGTCCGTCAATAAAACCACCGGATCTTGGAGTCGGATCAAAGGCAGGAAAGCTTGGTAAGCTTTTTCCGCTAATCATTAAGGGTGGACGCTTCCCTTCTAATTCAATTTGTCCCAGTAAGCAGGATATCTGCATAGTGTTCACGGTGGAACCTTTAGCTCCAGATTGAACCATCAATTGTAAATTGTTTTCTGGGAATTTTTTCAGAAGACCGGATGGTAAACATGTCTTGTTGATGTCATTTGTAAAAACATCTAAGGCAGTTTTGTACTTCCTATCGACCTGAGTGCGAAACTTCGGATTTGTTCCATAGTTTTCTTCCATTTTTGCCGTTACCACCTCCATTGGCGTGTTTTCTGGTAATTCAAGAACCGCTTTTTGTAATTCCTCTCCTATCTTTTAAATTATAACAGAAATAAGTATAATATCAATATCTCTATCTAAGTAAGATTCTCATTTATTTTTTATACATACCATCCTGGATTTGTTAATAATATTTTTGCGTTTTTCATCAGCATCTGGCAGGATCAGAATATCTTTAATTCCCAAGGTAAAACCGTGTATTTGCAAGAAAGCTTGAAAGAGCTTGCCAAAAGCACTTAGTAATTTACTAGAACATGATCCTCCATAAAGCTATTAAAAGAAATCACAAAAATTAATATTTAATAAATTAAATCAAACAGATATCTTTACGCCAATAAATTTTTAGTATCGTACTTCAAAAATACAGTGTACAAGACCGTAAGGGGTGGCTCCGTAATGAGTTTTATCCAAGACCCCAGAAAGTAATTCTCCACCACGAATAACGACTTCAGCCTCAGACATAGTTTTGGGGTCTTTGAATTCGACACCACATTTCCAGCGTCGCGGTTTCCTGATTTGCCATTCTCTCGCATTTATCTTGGCACCGGCACTCAAATTAATCCTAGCTTGACCACGAGGTGTGATATTTATAATGACAGTCGATACAATTTGCTTTCCGGACCAAAGAGGAGTTGGTTTTATAATAGCTGGTGGAAGCAATACTAATTCCCCTTGCACAACAGATAACGCTGAATAAACCAGTTGCATATAATCATCCCTGAAATTGATAAATTATAATTCGAATATGCTTATTACAATTGTAGACTGCAGATATATATAAATATATAAGTTTATACCTCGTGAAAAACTGCCCTCTCTTTGTTAGGTGAACTCCGGAAACCATATGATCTTGAATTAAACCACTTAAAGGAGTTCCGTCTTTTGGTACAAGATACTGATTCGATACATTAGCTAGAGAGATAAAAGATTATAGAAAACTTATATCAGGTATGAAACGATTTATTAATCTTTAATTCAATACCTATGAAATATCCTTCGCTTCGTGCGAGTTCGTTCTGTGGAAAATGTGCATTCATTTCATCGCCATCAAAATCAGCATTATAAGCTTTACAATTAGCGTAGTGAAGACGCAAGGTCCTCTCGCCTTTGAGTATCCGTGCCTTGTGAGCCATTATACTTGGCTTGTGTAAAGTAGGTTGACGATTCAACAATAGAATATCACCATTAATTAAATGCCGATGCACTATTTTAATACCTTGGAAAAATTTATTCGCCTTTCCACTTGTTGTCAGCAAGCGCTTGGCTATCGCTTCCTTTTGAGTTGTATTATTTCCATCAATACGATTTATAAAACCATCTTCGCTTTCGACCATTACTGCGCTATAAATAATTCGAGAACATATCTTGAAATTCAATTATCAGTCTGTCATAGGAAGCTAGTTTATGATATTGTCTGCAAATGTACCCAGGATGAACGTCAGGTCCGTTCAGAATCATTTGACGCAATTCAGTTACGTTCCAAGGAGTCACAGGCACAGGATATGTTAACTTTAGAGCAAATGCTTCCGGTATACCAATTTCATCGATATTTAAATTTGGATCAGGGGTAATAACAGAACGAGCTGCAAAATTGACCCTTTTACCCATCATATGCATACGAATGATACCCTCTTTTTTCTCAATAACTTGTTTGAGCCCTTGACAATTGGCGGATTCTGTAGTTCGACTGAGTTCACGATCCATTAGATGATCTACATTAGCTTGTAGTGTCTGCCAAGCATTATGCAATTTTTCTACTGCAGTGCTTCCTTTTATTTGTTCAAAGACAATCTGAAAATATAATGTGATGGAGTATGGTTTTTATTAAGAGCTAACTGTTACCAGGCATTTATATAGAATAGAAATAGCAGGAGCATGTCAGCGTAAAAATATATAATATACCCGTCCTTCTTCTGGTAATTGATTCGTATCTCCATCCTGAATAGTTTGTATAATATTTCTCAGTACCAAGCAGTCCTGAATGATAGCCTTATAGACTTGAGACTGTGGATGTTCTATCATTTGACTATTCAAAAAATTAACAGGTCTGACTATAGGTGGTAGTACAGGTATTACTTCAAAGAAAAATACGTCAGTAGGATATTCCAGATTTATCGTACTCAGACATGGTACAATAATTTTTAAAGTATCTTTTTCATTCTGCCATAGTTCCCGCAAGTATTTCTTCGATTGGTCTGGCATTATAAAAACATTTTCTAGCTTGTGCGTCGTAATACGAGCATCTGACCTATGATTATTTAAATATTTAGAGAGAATAAGTTTATTAAGAATTGAATTAAAATAAAGAAATCACATACTCATCCATGCTGGTATTGGCATTTTTAGTGGTCATAATTTTATTCTTGAGTGTTGTGATCTTAGGGATTGGTTGGCGACAGTTTACACATATTTTGCCAACAGTAAATTGTTTTAGGGCTTTGTCGACGAGCGTGTGCCATTGAATGTTGTTATTTTTAGTATTGAAGCTATCTAATGCCATTCCTGAATTGTTTAAATTAAATCTTTCTCTGTTATATAGATTCTGTATGTATGCATTAATAAGTTCCTGCACATATTCCAATTCTCCATCTTGAAGTTGATGTGTACTAGGCATTGTTGATAATACTTCATGTTCCAAATTATCAATCTCGCCAAGAAATCCTTCTTGGAGAAGCTTTAGTTTTGCAGAGAGTAATAGCTTTATATGTTTTGGCACTTGTAATGTGAAACATGATAAGCATGATAATTTTATTAGCATACATAATCCTTTGTGGAAAAGTGGATTGACAACAGGCATTGGTAAATCTATATGGCCAAAGTGTCCAGGGCACTTCATGATATTGCCCCCACATGTCCCACATGGATCTGATTTGTCATCCAAAGGCCCTAATAAATATATTGTTGTATTATAATAAAATACCTCTAAATATCTTTAAATCTACTTATAACGCTACTTTTGTTTACTAATGTCAATCATACCTAACGCTGGATCATAGAGTCCTCCTCTTAATGGATGCCCCAGAACATTAAACGACAAGGGTGTACTGATTTTAGTTACACTCAAATTTCTGATATCATCCGCAGTAAAGATTGAAAACATTAGCCGTTTCGGATCCAAATGTCTCACAGACATTTGAAACGAAGGTCTGAATTGTTTACTCATGATATGAAATGTTCTTTACTGGTTGTGTTATATGTATAAATCAGATGTTGATCAAATTCAACACAGTTACAGTCTATGAAAAGGAAATATTCATTAACCATTTAATTACAATAATAACCATCTAAATACATTCTTATTATATTTATGCAGCACATAAAAAATAATACACATTGTCACAAGGCCACTTAATCATTTAAAATGCACATCGTAAATTGTTTAATGTACAAATTTTTGAATAGATGGAATTTTTTATACTCACCAGGCAGCGGTGTAGGTTAAATGCCGCTGAACGAGCATGTGGAGTCGAATGCTTTTTTTCTCATTCAACATGTATATCGCGCAAACTTAAGTCTATAAGCAATTATGTCACACAAATAAGACGCAGTTTCAGAAAGGTTTAAATATAAGATTTAAGAGAAACGTAATTAAAATTTAATGGAGCACATGGGAGCACATGGCACCACATGGCATTGCATGCAGTGAATATAAATTTCAATTGTACGTGTACTGTAATATACTATACTTAAGTGGGCTTGGAAATATACATATATTATACTTAAATTTATAATTAATATATAATACACAAGAAATTCTGACCTTATTTTAAATAAATTTCAATAAAGATCTTTACTTTGGTCATTTTAATTTAGTACTTGGTAGTGTTCTATGCGGTAAACTGTCGAGACTAGCAATCTTGTGCATGTGTTTTGTAGTTTATTTCAGTAGACAGTGGTAGACAGTCAGTACGCAGTGCCTGTATTCTGCGTATTTCAAACAATTTTCCGGAGTGTAAAAAATTATTTACAAGCTCGTGTGCAAGTAAAATTTATATAAAAGGATATATGTGACAAAACCAAACTAAGAGAAGGAAGAAAAAACAATATACATATATAAACTTAAGGTTTGTCCTGGATTATGTGAGCTTTGTGAATTATATTTTGACTTGTTAACCTAAATAACACTGTACAACTTTATTAATTTTGATGATAGTTGTATTAGAATTTTTGTATTATTTATTAATGATTTCTTTTTGCGTAATGCATATTTTATGTTAGGATTGTATCTATGTTTATGAATAAATTATGACTTCTAAGTATGTACATGTAAACAATTTTATGCTACATAGATAACATACCTTGTTCATCGTTTGGTGTGAAGGTTACAAGTACAATAAATAATACTTGTTTTAAAATAAACTGTGAATCATGTTAACTCCACGTTTTGAGTTAACCCAAAGTGATTCTGAAGTTGTAATAACGGTACATGCTCCATATGCAAATATCAAAGACACAGAAGTCTATGTTGATGGCACTGACTTCAGATTTTTCTCATCTCCCTATTATTTACGGTAAATAAAAGATTGCTTATCAAATAATATAATATTTAATTTATTATCAGTACTCGTGTAATTCGATTACTATTTACAAGTGAAAATATTTTAATATGATACTTCTAATAATGTTAATTATTAACATCCTGTTTTCTTTATGCAGATTAAAGTTACCCGGTGAGATAGAAGAGAACGATGCATCTTCTGGGTCATACGATTGTGAAAAGGGAGATTTTGTTCTTCGATTTTCTAAGGTACATGTGGGTGAACACTTTGAAAATTTGGATATGATAACGACTCTACTTGCACCCCCTAAAAAGAAAACTACAGTAGTACCAACCATTGAAGTTATAAGTATGTAGTTAATTTAGCGAGTTAAAACTAACATAGACAGATGGTTGCATTTTTATCTAAATTATGCAGGTAATCCTGTCGTAAACTGTGAAGATAGCATACATGAAAATTCAAACGAAACTACTGCTGAAAACACATCTACAAACGAAGGAAATGAATGGTTTGTACCACAAAATGTTCCATCAGATAATGCATTGCTTTCCATCGACTCACCAAAGTATGGTTTTGCAAGTAAAGTTTCAGGAGCTCTTGCTGCCTTTGAGGTGAGTAAGTAGTAAGAATAGTTACTATAACCAATTATGATCTTTCGTTCAAACAATCATTAAACTGTAGGCAGCGTGGACTGGAGAAATTATAGATCTCCCCATGCCTGACGCAACACCTGCCAGTGAACGCAAATGCTTGAGAGAGAAACATGAGTTTGAAAGTTTCAGCGAAGAACACTATATGGCTGATTTAATTCAAGAGGAATATCTTGAACCATACATTGTCTTTGAACCTGAATGGTACAGATTATTAGACACAGAAATTTTATTAGATGAAACTGAAAAGGATTTACTCAAAGAACTTCCAAATAAAGAATATCTCTTGGATGAAAATGAAATTCAAAAAGTTTGCTGTGGAATGGTTGACATACTATTTGGCAACTGTTATAATCACAGAGTGACTATGGGTGATAATACAGTAGAAAGCGGTTGGACCATCAATAAATTGAGCTCTACACTTTGTTGGTTCCAGGTTTGTTAGAGGCAAATATGTATAAACATTTTACCCTACCTGGATAAAAAATAGAAATTTCAGGAATTTAGCAATATGGAAGAAGTTATAACAGCTTGCATCCGAAGATCTCTTTGCTATCCACTGTACAGGAATTGGAATCTCTCTATGAAAGTGTTCCAGGATGTTAAAACAGTAATTAGATTAGGTCAGTTTAAAATTTAATAGTGGTTTTATCAATTCAAGGAATGAGTATTTATTTAAATAAAATTTTTACGTTCATTCAAACGTTTTACGTTCACAGGGAAGAAGTATATCATTAAACGTTTCTGTGAGATTCACAGTCTATTCAACACTTCATACGAACCAAGATATATATTGAATCAACTGTATATAAAAGATTATTTGATTTGGCTACAGCAAGTACCAAGTTCTGTGATTGAATCACTCAATTCAGAGTTAGACAG
Organism: Trachelus stipa; assembly: GCA_036026315.1. Taxonomy (NCBI): domain Eukaryota; kingdom Metazoa; phylum Arthropoda; class Insecta; order Hymenoptera; family Cephidae; genus Trachelus; species Trachelus stipa. The sequence continues at coordinate 362,372 of JAYRCB010000379.1, forward strand.
TGTAAGATGCTCATTATATAACAAATTACATAAACGTATTATACTCACACAAATTTGTTTAACAACTCTGAGTTTAAGAAATAATCATTATTTAGATAATCCCGAAGAAACTGCAAATGCGCTTAGATCTGGTAGAATTGGAAACAGCTGCGTATTCGGTTCATGAAGAGGACCTTGTTATCGAGAATGCTGTTCACGGAATGGTGGAGCAGGTTGCTGATTTGAAGATCGACGAAAACGACAAGGAAAAGTAAGTTAAAAGAATAGTATTTATAAACTATACTATTGTCAGACGTTTCCATGAAATAGCACATCGTAGACACGTAATCAATCGATTGGTTTTGTTCCAAAGGTATATGTACACCATGGAAAGCAAAAAATTTCTAAATTACTTGTAAGTCTCGAGATTGTTGCATGTCGAATTGAATCAACTAATTTACAACATATTAAGCAGCTTCTGTAAACGATAACTAACAGTTTTTGCGTACTCCAAAATCCCTCTCCACTTTTGCACCAATATTCGAATTAAAAATAACTCATTTAAACGTGCTGTTCGATTTACATTGAAAGTGTTTTAATCTATGTTTATCTACTATCCATTAACCATTATGTTTTTATTATTCAGGTTAAGGAAACATAGTTCAAGTTCATCAGACAGCAGTGATTCTGAAACAGATTCAGACAGCAGCAGCTCGAGTAGTAGTAGTAGTGACAGCAGTCTTGATTCCGATGATGCTGATGTTCCGGAATAAAGTTCATATAATACAAATTATTGTTTATTATGAACTGTATAACACACGATCAGATCCCTACTGATGATAAAGACTGTCACAAAATGATACGACGAATAAGAAAGAGCTTTAGATTTTAACGTGTATGATCAAGTATTGAGACTATAGCATCCGCCATTAACCATTGAAGAAATAAGTTAAATAACTATTTCTAATCTTTTTTAAACATGTACAATATATTTGAGGTAAGGTGGTGCCTATACACTTTGATTCAATGAACAAACATCTTAAATCTTATAAACGACCTGCAATAAAATACAGAAATCTGACAAATTCTCATTATAAATTATTTATAATTAATATGTCTATCTTCGATTTATTATATTTTATTTACTTGTTTAGAACATAATTTATCCAAGGCAATAGTTTACTATAATGCGCTATTAATTTATTTCTTATTTCGTCCTCGCTGCTATTAATATCATGACTTTGATCAGTATTATCTATCGTTACTTTTTTATCTTCATTGTTTTGTTCTGTGGATCCTTTTATATTCTCTTGATACGGCACAATTTGTTCCGATATATTTATCCATTCGTTTGAATTACTTTGATGAATGTTTTCTTGAAGAAATTCATGTTGTGGTTCCGTCCGTTCTGGCGAATATTCATCTTGTGTCCAAAAATTTGAAAAATCTTGTTTCGTAGTTTCTGGATCATCTTTTACCTGAAATGAAAATCAATAAAATTAAATAAATACCTTTATCTGTATTATATACAAACTTCCTGTATATTTAAACCTTCAAATATTCCTGGTCATCATTAGGTCGGATGATCTCTATTCTCTCATAAGATTGTTCACTGCCATAATTTCTCCAATAGTCTGCATCTTCTCCGTAGAATCCAGGACTCTCATCCTTTCCAAATAAAAGTTCACTTAACTTTTGCCCTTTCTCATGGTGTTTTCTATGCTGTTCCTCAATTGATTCTTTAGATAGCTCGATAACTTTAGACTGTTCTCCATTATCATCAATTTTATAAAGAGATTCTTTAGTATCATTATCTATCTGATTCTCCACATTGATTCCCGCAATCGAGAAATCTTTAAGATCATCAGCATTCTTTACTGTCTTACCAGAAGTAAGATGTTCGTGATAATCCGGTTGTCCAGTTTTCAATACCAAATACTCGTGTCTTCGTATTGAATGATCATCCTCATGCAGATGAGGAGCGTACATTATTATACGAATTGGTATTTGAAAACTTTCATTCTCTGTATCGATTATTCTCTCCTCTTTAGGCTGTACGGAAGTTCTGGATATTTGGCTTTCCTGACTTGATTCCTGATTACGAGCATCATCCCCATAAACATTACCCATATCATCCATTTTTAATGGCACTATTATATTCATCGGATCTGTTCTGATACGTTGCTCAAGATTATCTGTGTCGTCATAAGTGGAATGACTGTTTGCTACATTTTTTATATTTCCATCGTCGATTTCAGTAGAAGCAGTACTCTCTGTAACGTTTTTAACATCATTATTTGCTACATTAAAGTTTTCCGTATATACTTTGGTAGTTTTAGGCACATAATATTCCGTCGTGGTGTCATATTTGATTTTAGCTTGAGGATAATCAACGATACTGGAAATAGTAGTAGTCATCTCCATTGATTTGTTATCGGTAAATTCTGAGTTTTCAGTTTCAAAAGTTTCAGTGGACAGTACGGTAGTGGACGACATTTCACTTATACTGTATTGTGTAGTCGATTGCTTTTCTACGGTACTGTCATTGATTATTTTCTCATCAGTTGTATTGTCGTTTAAAACCTTCATTGTACTCTTGGAAGTATTTTGATTTTCTTCAAGACTGCTAGGATTTTCATTTAAATTATGTATTCTGTGATTATTGGTATCATCCACAGTCGTTCCTTCGAGTAAATTTGCGCTCACTGTACTTGATGACACTACCTAAAAATATATTAATTTTATTAAAATTAGAATGATACGTAATTCTCGCAAATTTTTCAATCTTGTGAAACTACTATGTAAACGAAATTAGGTACGTATATACTCACGTCGCATGGTCCACATGGTTGCTCCATATATGTTGATAATATAGCAGCTTTCACATATGGGAATTGCAGAAAACTCCAAGGTACTATAACTTGATATGTTAGTCTCCCACACCTAATGTTTGATTTAAAAAAATTGTAGTAGTATTTAAAAATAATATTTTCTTAAATAAAATATCAATAGGTTTTAGCAGATGCGATTGCAGATAATTTTCAGGTAAATACTTACTGATCTATCACTAATATCTGATTTCTAGAGACTTTCAACTTATCCCAAATTTCAAGTTCTGGACTATCTTGGATGAATTTAATGTCTGGTTGTATTAATGTAACGATATTCTCCGTCAACGCTTCATATATAGACATTTCCTGTTTTTTGACCTGTGCAGCTTCGGCGATATCATCCCATTCAGAATTCTCAAACGGCGATTTCTCCGTAGACGGCGCTTTCGTGAATGCTGCATTGATTGCGAAAAAGTCAATGCCAGATATATTTGATCTTTCCAGACGGTCTTTTAATTGTTTCAACCTTAACATAATTGAAGAATATGTCATGCTTGTAATTCTACAACTTACATATAAATAAATAATCAACAAATATAGTCAGTTCAGAAAAGGAGGATGCTTTAAAGCAATATATCTATTTATTATGAGATGATCTATAAGATGTGACAAAGTTATGATCATTTTATTAATGATCCCAACTGCTTATCAATTATACGATTCTACGAATAATAATATTTGCTTCGAATGCATAACGAACACGTGTTAAACTTTGATCTGATAAAAATTTGTATTCTTTTTCTTATATCTCTAGACAAGATGAGAGTTTCAAAGCTACGTACTTACATGACAGCTTGAGTGTGACTGGGTGACCAGGAAGCATCCAAAAACGCAAGAACTTGTACCCGCTCTGATTTTTCAGGCCAAGCATGTAAAACGCCGCATTGTTCCAAATAACCAATATCATCGTGCCGCTTTGTTTTTTTCAAATTATCATTCCCTCCCAGTAAACGCGCCATTGACTCCACTTCAAAACTCCAATTTGATTTGATAAAGAGAATGCAGAACAGAACGAGAAGACTCATCGTGTGATACATACCTAATGATGCATATAAAAAAAGAATTAAACAATAAAACGTACAAAAGTTATTAAAATTAAAAAAAAATAATTTAATCAAACTGTATAACGAATATTTTCCTAAAGTCAAAGCATCAATTAACTTTTATGTTACGATATGAAGATAATACATAAATAACATCGTTACATAATTCTCTCTCGTGCCAGTCAATTTAACTTGGCACTAATATTGTATATCGGAATCGAAACCTTTAATAATTTTACCGGCGACGGAGATATTTCTAAAAATCAACATGCCCCTTATGTCATCCCACGATAACTAGTATCAACCAAAGGTTTTCTGTAAATAAAAAGAATGTAATATAGTAACAGTTCTACTTACGCGCCATCCTGGCATTTATATTCGAACAGAGAGTAAGCTTGAAGCGACGCAGGTCACTTGAAAAGTGTACGGGTTCTGGCGTTTTTCCGATAGCTTGAGTAGCTGTACTGGACCATGTCTGAACATCCCTCCCACACGTAGAATAAACATAACACCCTTCCTTCCTCGAACGTACCGCGCAGTAGATCGTTAGAGATTGGATAAGTATCCCAGGTTTAGAAAAATATCAATACTACGCGCAAAACCAGCTCTCCTGCAGCGTTCCTCGAGTTTTAAAATGCGTCATGCAGTCGTGCACGTTAACGCACGAAAATAGTCCGCCTTAACGTCCCATCGTTTTGAAGATTTTAAACTCGCGGCTTAATAATATCGACGCTTATTTCCTGCTCGCATGGCCCTTTCTCGAACAGCGTTTTATCGATACTACTATAGACTTTCGATTACGGGACAGTGATACGATAAATTTACATAAGGATCGATTCATAGCGAATTAATCGAACAATTATTTCCGATTATTACAGTATATTTAAATATTCAAATTGGAAATTATAAGGCTAAACTTTCTAACGTTTATGTATACATATAGGTATGTGGACGCATTTATAAACAGAACAGATGGTCCCTTGTTCTAGAATTTTTTTAACGTCTTTAAATGGTGTTCTTGTATGCATCTTTTCTGGAGTCACTGAACTAGTCGACATTCGTCTTAACTAGCCTCGACGCATCGGTTGGAGATCGAGAGAAAATAATAATCGAGAAGATTGATAATTCTCGTAACCTTAGAGAATCAAGGATTGGCAGATTGAAGCATATTTACGCAGAGCCGTGTAATCTTGGCCCGAAATATCTTCAATAAGATTCGATGTGTCAGTGAAGACATGTGAAAAAGATACGATCCAGCGTGTCTTTTGAAGTGTGCTTTTATATATTATGTGATCGTAGGTTTAAATATATTATCGATAGCGTGAATAAAAATGTCAAAGTTTGGATTAAAAACTTTTGCAATTTATTTGTTGATTATTGGATTTTTCGTGAATTTCTTGAAAACTTCAGAAGTGAAGGTACCCGCGCGATCGAAGTTGGATGTCGATACTGAAATAGAGGGTAACGGTACGTCGGAGGTTCTTAATTTTGGACGCAAGAGGAAACATCGGATTATTGATCCTCAATCCTGGGATAATCCGAGTGAAGTGTTACAGAGTAAACTTAATGTTCTCTCGCGATTACTAAGAATTCACGTGGATCATTTGCGTGAAGCTGATCAGGTTATTCGATAAAAAATTACGATTAATCATTTTATACTACTTTTCATTAGTGATAACTTGAGTCACTTTGTTTTTAGGTGGAATTGGTCTTTCTTGTCGATGCCTCTGCATCTGTCGGTCTTGATAACTTTCGAAGCGAATTAAATTTCGTAAAGAAGTTACTGTCGGACTTCACTGTGGCGCCGGCTGCCACCCAAGTAGCAGTGATTACTTTTGCTGGCAAGACAAGTATCTTTCGCAATGTTGATCAAATATCACGAACCGGACAGAGTAATCAAAAATGCCAGCTGCTCAACAAACAGCTGGGCAATATCACTTACAGTGGCGGAGGAACGTATACGCGTGGAGCTCTATTGCAAGCACTTGTTCGTACTTTATGTTTCCCATAAATTTATATAGACATTTCAAAATCCGTAAAAAATGATTGAGAACAGATGGAACTTTTAACTTAAAAATTTTTCAAGCAGTCTTTTAATATTACTTTTGAGTCTAAGCTGATGATAGTTTACTGAGGAAAAAAAATGTATATTATAGCTCAAATTTGCCATGAATATAACATTTTACTAAATATTGTTTTGTAATGTGAAATTATAGATTAAATAATCAATAATAATATTAGAGGAACGTGTGTTAACAGTCAATTCTGGAAAAGAGTCGAGGAGGAGCAAAAAAAGCAGTTTTTTTAATAACCGATGGCTTCAGTAATGGAGGTGATCCTCGTCCTGCTGCTAATCTGTTAAAAAATATTGGAGCGACTGTTTTGACTTTTGGAATTCGTACCGGTAATATAGAAGAGCTTCACGATATTGCAAGTGAACCTGGGCATACTCACAGTTACCTGCTTGACAGTTTTCCTGAATTTGAAGCTTTGGCTCGTCGAGCTCTACATCGTGGTACGTAAATGGTGCTGATTTTTTTTTATAACAGTAATTCTGTATCATTTTATATTTTTTATAGATTTGAAAGCTGGTCAATATGTGCCAGTAGGATTTCCGGGAGACTGTGACTCGCTATGCTCGGACGAAAGTAAAGAAAATAGTACCAGAGGATGCTGTGATGATCTTGCAACATGTACCTGCGGTACAGCAACAGGTCACTATGCGTGTCTCTGCCCTCAGGGATATTTTGGATCAGGACTACGTGGTTCTTGTCAACGTGAGTGAAATTATTTTCTTTAATATTTTTTGTCTCTTTCACGTGAAAACAATTTATAATGTAATTGTAGCATGCCCGAACAAGACTTATGGTCTTGGAGATGCGCCCGGTGACGCCATGTCAATTTGCATATCCTGTCCGGATGTGAATCATATAACCATCAAGGTACCAGCTACGTCACCTGATGACTGCGTCTGCGCGTCCGGTTTCATTACCGATGGAGACGAATGCGAAGGTGCGTTGAAGAGATAAGAATTGAAAATATTTTTTATATATAATGATTTTGGTTTATTTTATAATACAGTGGATTTAAAAAAATATTAGCAATTTATAAAAATCCTTTACCAGCTGCCAATGTCGGAATATCTCCTGGAAGTAATATCACTTCATCCATGGGGTTAGGATAGTTTACTATGTATGATCCATATTTTTCCAGACAAAATTCAGGTTTGACGGCAAGCCATCCATACTGGAAATTATGTATATCAAAGTAATGATACTATGGCAAATTGTTCCTATCAGGAAGTACCATGCCGCTGGTGGTTTCCGGTACCGGTAGACAAGATCTTGTGTCCTCGACCTGCGCAGGAGCTATGCTTGCCGCAACGCTACTTTCTTTGAACATTTTATTCAACTCGTCCTTTAGATTTCTAAAAAAATAAATTTTCCAATTATCCATTATATTTTCGGTTCGTGCACACCTACTTGTTCTCATCGAACAACCATTGATATCGGCGAAACCACTTGAGCTGAATAGATTTAGCTTTTTTTTCGTTTTCGAACATGTTCCTCGCAAAAGCAACAAAATCTTGTGCCTTGTCACTTCGTAGATCCATATTTTCATTAAGAAATTAAAAAAGCCTAGTAAAATTAAAAAGGTTACTTTGCAGTCGACAGCTCTGTAAACAAAGAAAAAATGACTATGCCGAATAACTTTGAAGTACGATAAAAATGTACATAATAACCTGATATCAATTGATTTAATAAAATAATATTTTATTATTAAAGCAATAACATGTCCAAAGCTAAAGGTCCCGGAAAATGGATATTTGGTCAAAGCAAATGCATGCAACAACGTCATCAATGCAGCATGCGGAGTTAGATGCAAAATTGGCTTTTACCTTACTGGAGACAGTATAAGACTGTGTCGTAAAAGTGGACTATGGTCAGGAACCGAACCCCAATGTCTTTGTAAGTAATAAAAAAAGAATTATTTCTCATAATTACAATAACTAATTATTTATTTTCACATACAGTAAAAACCTGTCCCGCTATAGAAGCACCACCACATGGTCGAATTCGATGCGACCACGAGGATAGTGATCAGTATGAAATAAGACCCGATCTTGCAGCTTTTCCCATAGATACAAGCTGCCAATTTAAGTGCGACATCGGCTACCAAATTCGTGGAAGCCGTGTACGTAATTGTTTGCCATTATCCAGATGGGATGGTCTCAAAGTGACATGCAAACGTGAGTCCAAATAAGTTATAGCGTTAATATACCAAAATTATATTTTTCACTGTCTTATTATCAGCCATAAAGTGCCTACCCTTGAAACATGTGGCTAATGGAGAAATTCATCCTGATATATGCACTGGTACTAATAAACTGCCATTTGCAACAAATTGTACAATTATCTGTAAGGAAGGATTCGTCCTGGAAGGTCCACGAAGTAGATTTTGTGCGGGACGCACAGGTACCTGGTCCCACAGACATAATGTCAACGAGTGTGTGGGTAAGATAAGTATAAGATAATTATGAAAGAAGTGAATTAGGTAAATTAGAAAAAAATAATTTTATATAAATGAGAACATTATTATATCTTTCCAGATGATACGCCACCAGTGATTACTTGTCCTTTGAATATAACCTTGGAAACATTACCGGGTAAAAAATATGCTCTAGCAAATTGGACCAAGCCAATTGCTACCGATAACTCTGATACTAAGCCTAATGTTTGGAGCAAACCTCATATTAAATTTCCTTGGAAAGCTCGTTTGAATTCTCATACTATTACATACGTAGCGCAGGATGCTAGCAAGAATAAAGCTTTATGTAAATTTACTGTGACCGTTGTTGGTAAGTTTACGCTTAACTTACTGTACGTTCTATGTAATTTGTGTATTAATAAGTTTTGTTTTAATTGTAGACAAGGAACCACCTACTGTTGAAAATTGTGTTGATCCACCAATTTTCTTAGCTGAGAGTACTACGGGTGCAATAAATATCACTTGGACGGAACCAGTATTTCATGATAATTCTGAAATTCCCCTACGCGTAGAGAGAAGTCATAATCCCGATGAAAATGTATTCCCATTGGGTTTAACTAATGTCGTTTACAATGCTACGGATAAGTCCGGTAACACGAGAAGCTGCGTTCTCAACGTTACTGTTGAAGGTACATTGATTTTATATATTTAATTAAAAATATTGGATTATAACGATTTTTTATTCACGACAGATATTTGCCAGGATTATCCAAAACCATTACATGGAAATGCAGAATGTTCATCGGCAGAAGCTCAAGGTGTTCAATGTATAGTAACGTGTAGCGAAGGATATGCATTCGCGTTTAGTCCATCAAATTCTGTGCAAACCGACCAAGGTCTTTTAGTGACGTGCAATCGTTATACGTACTTGTGGAATAATTCATATTTTCCTGATTGTTCTGGTTAGTCATATTTTCATCAGACTCAGAATGTTACTCTTGAATATCCCTTTATTAAAATTGTATATCCAAATTTTCACAGTTGCTCAAGTACCAAATGTCATCGCCCAAGATGGAAGCATGATCTTGGAGGGAGAAGCGACTGATGCTTGTGAAAATTCGACAATACTTCATCAAGTAAATTTTTTTTATTATACCAATAAAATTTATCGTGCTAATGTTACTTGTATAATATTATTGAATTTGTTAGTTGGGTGATCTAATAAATGATGACTTGGAGACCAATCTGATTGGCATCTGCGAAAATGAAATAGAATGCAGTTTATCAAGATCCGATCCAGTCTGTGAAGAAAATTTGAATTCTAAGGAAGACGTGAATTTGAATTTGATTCGAAGAAGAAGATTTACTGGAAAGGAGAATATTTCTATCAGAAGAAAGAGAATCGCCTCGAAGAATAAAGGTCGGGATAAGACGAGGAACAAGAAAAAGAGAAATAAAATAGAGTTAAAGTTTAAAGTAATTGGTGAGTATCGATTAGCAAGAATAATATTAGTTACTTATTACGTGTCAATATATTTTAACCTGTCTTTGAAATAAATCCATACATTATTCTTAAGGAAAGATAATAGAGGAGCATCGAAATGATCCCAAGCAGGGAATAACGAAGTTACGTGAAAAGGTCCAATCGATGACAAAATCGGGGCAATTGGATTTATTGAATAATAAAACAAATCAAGAAATTGCAAAGCTTGCATTGAATCTTCATACGGTGTTTCGTGAACCGCAAGAACTTTGTGACATAGGGAGCGTATTGAAGAAGCACAGTTGTGGTTTGTAGTAGCAATTGGTTCACAAGAAAAATCAATATTATCAATTAATACAAATTAATTATTACGTTACAGTTAAGTGTCCAAGTGGAACCTTTCACAATTTAACTAAAGGCCAATGTCAATCCTGTCCATTTGGAACGTATGAAAATTCTACAGGATCTTCCAACTGTCAAAAATGTCCTGAACACACATTGACCAGAAAAATGCATGGGAAATCAATAACAGACTGCATACGTAAAGAATGAACTTAAGTATTTATAAAAAAATATATTTTACCAATATTATTCCAATATTTATTCTCCTTCTAGCGATATGTCGACCTGGTCATTATTCTGACCGTAAACGTGATCACAGATTGGCATTAGCTCTGGAGCCATGCTTCACATGTGATATTGGTTATTACCAACCAGAATATGGAAAGAATCAGTGTACAGCCTGTCCAGAAAATATGTCGACCAAAGGTCGAGCTTCCACGAGCATTGATGATTGTCTTGATACGTATGACATTGATAATGATGTTTGTCATAAAAATCCATGCTTCAATGGTGGAACATGTGTGAAGGAAACGGACGGATATAGCTGCGAGTGCCCTGGTCTCTATGTGGGTAAGATGTTCCGATGAAATTTCATAAATATCCTATATGCGTCCCTGCATATCACAATGAATATAAAGTAATAATAATTTGTCAAATTAAACATACACTTTTACCTTTTACACTCAACGAAACAGGTTCCAGATGCGATAAACTGCAAAATGCTTGCGACTCTTCACCATGTTTAAACGAAGGACAATGTCATTTCCATAATGACACCAATACAACGTACACTTGCACCTGCAAATCGAGTTATACAGGAAAGGACTGCGAGGTAAGAAGAATGATTAATTATCTGATAATTATAAATATTAAGTACCTCATTATTTCATATGCAGATTTACGTAGATGAATGCACAATTAATCCCTGTCAAAATGGCGGTACGTGTATCAGCACCGAAAAAGATTTTTCATGCGTTTGCAAAGATGGATTTGAAGGTATGCAGATGCAATTCCTCGATCGATTACCTGTATTAATTTTTTAAAACATTTATTAGGTGATAATTGCGAAATATCTCAAGACCATTGCGCCTCATCACCATGCGAAGAAGGTTCGACGTGTCTCAATAAAAATGGAACCTGGCATTGTATTTGTAGTCCTGGATTTTTGGGACAACGTTGCAATCTTTTACCTTGCGATTGGTTCCCCTGCTACCCTCATTCGAGTTGTGTTAATGTGGAAGATGAACACGCCACTAGAAAAAGTTTCAAGTGCGATAACAAGATTAATAATCGAAAAAAGGATAAAATAATTGTCTGATAAATTTTTCAGATGCGAATGCCCAGATGGATATACAGGTGAAAGTTGCATGACAAAAATCGATCCTTGCAAAGATGCACCTTGTTTAAATGATGGTACGTGTAAAATTGGTCCATCGCTGTCTAATTATACCTGCGTATGTTCAGCCTGGTACAGCGGTCGAAATTGTGAAATTAGTAAGTATAAATATAAAAATTATTCCACGTACAATATCCGTTTAATTAAAATAAAAACGAACCTGAATACTAATTATCTAAATTTTTCAAAGAATTGTCATCCGATTACGTGATGCATTTCACTAAATCCGGAACGACCGACTACGTAATGATAAAAGCTCCAGGGAAAGATCTCACAGAGGTAATACAATTAAATGTATATAAGAAAAAGTGTAAAAAAAACATTATTTGCAATTTTAGTTAACCGCTTGTCTCTGGTTACAATCTGTTGATACTTTCAATTACGGAACAGTCTTATCATACGCAACGAAAGAACATGACAATGCGTTTACCTTGATGGATTACAACGGGTAAGAATATTAGTTTGAATTTTCAAATTCTCTTAACAACTATATCCTACCACAGATTCGTCTTATATGTAAACGGCGAAAGAATTGTAACGGACATCACAGCAAACGACGGATATTGGCATTTCCTTTGTATAACTTGGGAAAGTCAAAACGGTTCCTGGACTGTTTTTGTCGATGACGATATAAAAGACAACGGTACTTTATTCGCCAATGGGAGCGTGATTCAAGGTAACAGTACTGAAGTAATAATTCAAATGATATTTGGCAATAGTCTCATTCGATTATATACATCACTGTAATTGAAACAGGTAACGGAGTTCTCGTAATTGGACAAGAACAAGATCGAATTGGAGGAGGTTTTTCCGAGTCTGAATCTTTCTTGGGAAAATTAAGTTTATTCGATGTTTGGGACAAAGTCCTGAGTATAGACGCTATCAAGAACTTGAGTAGTCTCTGCGAACCGTACCACGGGTCTCTATTTTCTTGGGCCAGAATGCAGGAGCACATTCATGGCGATATTGCGGTATCTGGTTCAACTAGAAACATATAATATTTTAGGACCTGCTATAATTATATAAATCTAGATAGGACATTTCCATACTCACAGATAGTCAACAGTACCTTTTGTCGTGGCTGTCCCTTGCCTGTCGTACCATTTCGTGGTAATGTCAATGTCAATGAGGATGGTTCTGAGGTAACGTACCACTGTGAAACAGGATATCTTGTGCTGTTTGGACAGACTAAACAGAAATCATTGACAAGAAAGTGTCTGAAGCAAGGACAATGGAACGGATATTATACACCCAATTGTACAAGTATGTTTATCTCTAAAAAAACTCTTTGGGAAAGATTGATTAATTTTTGTATAATCGTCTAGGAATCAAGTGCGGATTTCCTGGTTATTTTCCAAGAGGTAAACTACGTGGTAAATCATACATGTACGGAGATAAAATTCAGTACATGTGTGACAATGGATATGAACTGCATGGAAATCCAAATAGATACTGTAACGCAGATGGTTCGTGGAGCGGAGCGCAGCCATTGTGCATGGGTAAAGGATAAAGATTGATTTTGTGAATCTTGGATGTCACTAAATTAATATATTTTTCATAGGAATGACGTGTAAGAATTTATTCGCTCCTGAAAATGGCATTATCGAATATATTGTTGACGAACATGACAGAGAGGATACCAGTATTTTGCAGGTTATTTTTTATCACGTTTTTCATTTGTTTTCAAGTAGTTTATTACTCTAGAGATTTAACTTAGGTCGGGCAACAACTTGAGTTCAAGTGCAATCCAGGATTTAGATTAATGGGGGAAGAAATTTTAAGCTGTCTTGAAAAGGGTGTATGGGATTACAAGCCACCTACTTGTATACCATTTGGATGCCCACCACCAAAATCGTGAGTGTCATTATGATTGTTTGAATTAAAATTGAATGTTTGATGTATAATTGAATTTTTTCTTAATAGCATAGCACATGGTTACATCGCATCGAATATTTCCTCGAATGCCGATAAAATAAACAAGACTTCAATTGGTCCTGATCTCGAAATGCATGTAGATGATTACTTGGAGGATAGTTATTTTTATGGTGACATAGTTGGTCTGTCATGTCATTCCGGTTACAAATTTCAAGGAAATCATAATCTCGTGGCAGAATTCCAATTACAATGTTCCACTAGTGGTTCCTGGATTGGTTTTGTTCCTGACTGTATTCCTCTGCAATGTCCATGGCCTGAGGTAGTAAAGAACGCCAAAATATTTCTGATCACTGAAAATGTTACTTTGGAAATTCCATATGCAACAGAGCAGGCAAATTCATTACTGAATAAAAGCTCATTGATTTCATCAAAGGAGGAAACAGAGCCTTCTGTAAATTTGAATGCAACTTTAAATAACACATTGAATGACACAGAGGGTTTACAATTGGAAAAGATGGAGCCTTTTGAGATATTGAATAAGAAATTTATTTTTGGGTCTAAGATTTCCATCATTTGTAACATTGGATACGAACTAAAGGGATCTGGTATAAAAACTTGTATGGATACTGAAAAATGGTCAGATGATGAATCACATTGTGAATTAAGAAAATGCTCTGTAATAGATCATCCTATTATTAGATCTTTTCGTGGACGAATAAATGAGTTGAAGATCAATAACGGGGAACAAACTTTTAAGAGTGATGATGATTTTGAGAAAAATTGGGAAAATTTAAGGAACACGCAAGGTTCATTTTATAATATTTCATTTGAAAGCGAGGGTAATAACTTTGGTGAAAAAACAGTTTTCAAATGTGTAAATAACACTGTAGTCAATTTGCAAAGTATAAACATTACGAATGCACCATCCAATTTGACTTGGATATGCGATGAAAAAGGTGCATGGAATCTCTCAAATCTTCAATTGAATGAAATTGAACTAAAAAATATTTTTAATGAAAATATTTATGACATTTGCAAGGAAGTTTCATGCAAACAGCCGAAAGTAAGTTTTTAAAAGCTATATCAAGGGTGAAGTTGCGTTATTTACTATATTAATTTCAGACTCCTGCCAACGGCTATATAAATAATGAGAGTGCAATTAGCAATAGTGACACAGCGTTATCAAAAGTAAACGACGAGGTGAAATTTAAATGTCGCCATGGTTATATTCTTGAGGGTAATGAAAGTTCAAAGTGCCTTTCGAACGGCACGTGGAGCCATATTCCAATATGTAAACGTAAGTCTCATTTCCTTAATTCAATATGCCGGCCAAATTTTGTAATGATACCGAAACTAAACAACGTAAAACTAATTTACCAAATTTTCAGCCGTTATTTGCGGTAAGCCACCCTCGCCGTTAAATGCCGTGATAAATGGCGGCAATATTGAAAATGTTACATACGTTTTTGGAAATATGGTCTCCTACGGCTGTTTACCAGGATACAAGATATTTGGACATGGTTATGCACGATGTCTCGCCAACGGAAAATGGTCAAGGATGCATGGCAAATGTTCCAGTAAGTGTAACAATTTTAATAATGTATTTGCCATTTGAAAAATTAATTAATTATTAAATTATTATACAGAGATATCATGTGGCAAGCCTACGATTCTTCCTGGCATCACAGTGACTGGTCAATCTTATTTGTATCAAGCCACACTTACCTATGTTTGTCCTGAAGGAAAGCAAAAAGGTGAAATAACTTGTAAGAGTAACGGCAAGTGGAGTGACACGCCGGTTTGTGAAAAAAGTTGAAAGTGAGAAAAAAGAAAAGTTTCCATTATAGAATAAAGAATGTTTTCTTCTTTTAAGGCATCAAATCAATGAGGAGTTGGTTTCCTATAATTAAGCAGATCCGTTATTAAAATCAAGTAGAAATAACATAGAATTTTATTATAAATATTATCATATTTTTCTTCGTTTCATTGACTTTGATACATGCGTCATGTGAATCTATTAGTGAGATATGACACAACGATGATATACTCTCAATTACAAATAATTCGTGATTAAATGTAGCACTCGTATGCTACAACTGATAATTTGGTATATTATTGGTGTTGCTACTTTTAATAAGTGTCCACTGGCCATGTGATTAATGTTAATAGATCTGTTTCATTTATTTCGTTAAATAAACTAAAGAACTGTACCGTTTCAAATGATCAGTGCGTAAACTGATTACTTCTGCGATAAAAATTGTATGTGCACGTAAGTCATATGTAAAAGTATTTAAATTGCCTTTTAAAAAACAGTTTTATATATTGAGGTATATTCAGCAGTAATTTTCCAAGTAATAACGTCTAAGTTAAGGCAATGATCATAAAAATTCAGATAAAATTATTTGTTACCCATAAACGTATGATATTTTGTCATAAAAATTATGTGTATTTATTATAAACAGCGAAAGCCAGGAGAAAAATTGTCTCAAAAGAAAACTGCAATGGATGTGTTAGATTTAGAATACAGTTTTTACTTGACTAAAGCAAATTCTCTTTCATTTATGGAGCAAAGAAAGACAATTTATCTTTTTTTTTACATGCACCCGCATCTGATCATGTGTTGCTGTAATTTTAATTCCTAATTGGCTAATTAAAAGTGCTTAAGAAATACTGCACAATTAAAGTTGCAACAAAAGTGTATTACGAACTATAATAATCAATGTTCCATTATTCTAACGAAGTCAAAAATATTATTTCTATCAGTAATTATTGTAAATAATAGATTTGATACATTTTCATATATCTTTTTCGAAATTAGATGACTCTTATTCACGATTTAGTTTTTAGAAAATTGAGGAAACGTTAGGTTCACGATTCCAAGTGTAAATGGATCCACACGAAAGATTCAACCACATTAGGAAAATGAAATAACGATTCAAACAGGTTGACCCTGTACGACATTTTGAGTTGTTAACTTTAGGGCAAAGTATGGTGTAAGCATATTTGTATGCTTGATACAGGTAAAGTGCTTCGGTGAGCCTCCTTGTACAATTAAATGACGTAAAAACGATCCACCTAAACTAATTCGAAAATTAAACTATGTAATTGTCGTGTTCAAAGCTCAGTCTTTGAGCTACTTGAATACTTTGGCTTCAGCTCCTCAATCCGCTTAATGAAGTCAGACTTTTCGATACACCCCTCGCAAGATTCATCCCAGTCATTCAAAATTTTCTTGAGGTCACGTACCTTTAACTTCTTTAAATCTACCGTATTCAGATCTATTTGTTTCTCTAGAATAAAATGACGATTCTTTAGTATCGTGAAATGTTCTTAGGTGATTCTACACACCTACCCTTAGAAATAAAACAAACTTAAAAAAAAGGCTTACCATAGCGCAATTCACAAATTTGAGCATCTTTCTTCTTCAGCTTCTCACATATTTTGTCAGCTGGCATTGACCATGACAGAGGTTTGCTTAACTCTCCTAAAATGCCAGTAGCTGATTCTTTGAGACCACCCAAGTAGTAACACTGTAATCATTGTAATAAGGTTGTATTTATTTCTTTTTAACGTTATTCAAAAATAATATAAAGAGATATATATTAAATTACTTACGAATCTATTTTCCTTTAATTTGGTACCCTCACAGTAGTTTTTGAATGCCTCTTCGATCTGTTTAGGATCTTTTTTAACATCATCGGTTAATGTATTTGCAAATTTAGTCACAGTGGCTATACACACTGAAATACAAAAAACAGAATATAAAGTTTCATTTTTATAATAAACTATTCCAAATAGAATTTTATATATTTTACCTTCGCAGTCTCCTTCCTTTAGTGCCTGAACACTATATGTTACTCCTATGAGTAACAAAGATGTGAATATTAGTGCCCTATTCATTTTGGTTTTTGTGCAATCTGCAAAAAAGAGTACAAATCACATGTAAAATTTTAACGTAATACATATCAATTTTACTGGTACTATAGTAATATGAAAATGCTAAATGATGTTAGAAACAAATATTCAAAAAAATATCCATTGTAATAACGCAAATAATCATTATTAAAAATTATACCCGACTTGAAAAAGATCATTACAAAACAATAATTTTATAACTCAAGATGAGAAATATCCAAATAATGAAATGGTTTCCAAACATTGTGAAAATATTGTTATCAGTACTGCAGTACAAATACTCGTATCGATATCAAATCCATATCTGCTTAACAGACTTTAATAGTAACACAGAATATCATAAAAATAGGTCAAAATTAGCGAATCTACGTTCGAGATATAAATGTTACGTTTGTAACAATTATTTGTAACAAATTATCGCAAAATACGGAATACAAACCTAAAGACTAATCGTAACTACTTTCAATCCCTTTATTGGCAAGTAAAATAATTCAGTAACGTGGTCGTATCGTACTTTCTGGAGACAACACACAACGTTAATTTACCGTTTTGCTTTACGTTTTCCTACGGCCCACGACTTTATACACGTTGGATTCTGTCAAAACCCCGGAATCCCAGCTGGCGAATTCTTATTGGCTACACCGGCCGCTAAAGCTGGCATCTGCCGGCACCACAAAACGCTTTCCAATTGGTGGCCGCGTGAATTTGAGAACTTTAAAACGGCATATGCGTAGAGAGGTATAACTGCCGACATGGCGCCACGCCGAGATAATCGAGCAAGTTCCAATCCGACGAAATCCTATAAGAAAACTCTGAAGAATTGGCTAAGAAATAATCTTAAATGGGATCAAGGTATTTCATTGCTGACGGATCCGAAGAAATTGCCAGTAATTGCTGGGCTGCTGATCCTACTTGAAATCGTTGTGAACGCTTTGGTTATCGAAAATGTGCGGTATACGGAGATCGACTGGGTAGCATACATGCAGGAGGTCGAAGGTGTTTTAAATGGAACATTGGACTATTCGAAACTGAAAGGTGATACTGGGCCTTTAGTTTATCCTGCTGGATTTGTCTACATTTTCACCATACTATACTACGTTACTGTGCGCGGTACGCAAATCAAATTAGCACAATACTTTTTTGCGGCTTTGTACATTGTTCTGCTGATATTGGTCTTTCGCATCTATGCCAGAACTAAGAAAGTTCCACCTTACGTTTTAATTCTCACATGCTGTACGTCGTATAGAATTCATTCTATATGCATTCTGAGACTCTTCAATGATCCAGTGGCAATGGTGCTATTGTTTGCCAGTATAAATGCATTTATTGATAATCGGTGGTACCTTGGTAGTATACTTTACAGCTTGGCTGTATCGGTCAAGATGAATATATTATTATTTTCACCAGCTCTTCTAATTGCATATTTGACAAATCTAGGTTTCATTAAGACAGTAATACACCTGTTTATCTGTGGCGTAATACAATTATTATTAGGACTACCCTTTTTGCTTGTTAATCCAGTAGCATATATTATGGGTGCCTTTAATTTGGGTCGTATCTTTGAGTTCAAATGGACTGTTAATTGGAGATTTTTACCAGAAGATATATTTGTTAATCCATACTTTCACATCACTTTGTTAGCTTTGCATTTGATGGTATTAGCATATTTTACACCAAACTGGATTACCTATATGAAGTCTTATGCAAAATTAAAATATGTTCAGAAGGGCATAGAACACCAGATGACTAAGAATACAAAAGTTGACATGAGTACTGTTAGTCAGTTATTTATTTTGCCATTATTTGCAGCTAATTTTATTGGTATTGCTTTCAGTCGATCATTACATTATCAATTTTACATATGGTACTTCCATACTTTACCATATATTGTATGGTGCACTCATTATAAAACTGTTACCAAAATTATTATATTAGGAATTATTGAACTGTGTTGGAATACATATCCGAGTACAATTTTTAGTAGCGCTAGTTTACATCTGTGCCATCTTGCCCTTCTATATGGTTTGTATAGGAACAAAGCCAGAAGTACAAAAGTCGAATAAAGACTTGCAACGTGCAGTGACTTATTTATGTTTTTGTGTGCAGTTTGTAACATGTTGAGTGAAATCTGTGTTCACTGCATAAGTGTTCATTAAAAAATTATTTCATGTCAATTTTTTAAACATGGGAAAGTACTTTGTACATACGTATTAGGAGAAAGTAGTATATTACTATATTGAGGAATGTTAAATGAATAATAATAGTTATCAAAACAGCTTTTCCAAGAAAAGTTTATTTTTGATAATATTTGTAGATAGCCTAAGAGTGATATTAAAATAAATGCCAAATTTAGATTATGCTTAAGAAAATTTTGTGATATTTCTCAATTTTCATTAACTTCATTTATTATATGAAGTAAGCGATGTTACGCAACATAAAAACCTAATATGTAAGATTGTTATTTCTAATTACCTTGAACTTAACGTGTAACAATATAACAAATCATATGTCTGAATTATAATTTACATCACACTCCTTTTCTGAGAACTCGTATTCTAGAATAAATTTCATCCCAATCTAAATAGCATCCAATGATTTTTCTTTTCTTATCATTGTCATCGTCGTATCCCGTTCTTCCGTGAACTAACCGTGTATTATCAAAAGTTAGTATCTCGCCTAAAATATTTTCATAGATAAAACATTTGTATATCACTCACACTGACGTCCGATTACATATTCAAACTTACCTTCATTCATTTTGAAAAACACTGTGTTATCTTTGCTGTATAAAAGTCTTGTGAATGTACTCATAGCCTTGTACCATTCTACAGCTTGTTCCAAAGGTACGTTAAAGTGACTGTCCCGTTGCGGTTGACTAAAGTTTACTTTAACGATATCTCCACAATCATCCTCGCTAAATAGTGAAGTTCAATGTGACGATAAAATGCAATTTTATTAATTTATTTTCATCGTAAATTTTTCTTACCACAATACTGGCGCACGATTAATACTATGAAAGTGATTTCCATCTTCTTGACCGATATCATTCCAATCCACATAAGTCGTCGTCAATACTTTATAGGTTTCAGGATCATTCTTTTTCAAATACTCAGCCACATAAAAACAATCCGTAAGCTGACTTTCTCCACCAATACTTGAAGTTTGAACTAGGCAGTGTAATAAGTTTACCTAAATAAAAATGAGTTTTCTCTGTCCTATGCAACTTTTATAATATATTACACAAAATTGAATGATTGATTATCAATACACGTACCCCTGGCGTGTAATCATAATATGGTAAATCTGTATGCAGCTGCAATGGAGCAGCTAAATAGGCCACGTTCGTTGTGTCGTCTCTAGCTTTCACGATAAAGTGTTCTCTAAAAGCATAATATAGAATTTTATTGTATAGGGTTTCATCGATGTACCATATAGCAATATACAATACTATACATGATTCAATTTCAAAGGAATACACGTGGACTGGAGACAGTACGTAGCGAATTTGCGATAGCGTCCTTTGTGATAAATATTAATATCTTTAGTACTCATTTTTTAATGTGCTTAAAAAAAATATAGTCTTACCCGTAATGTGTTTTTCTAATAAAGGCGACACGGTGTCCCAATTTTTTACCGCTCTCCATATCATCCGGTGTACCAGTAATAATTGAAGCACCATACGTTGTTAAAGCCTCCAGCCACAACAGCAATGTGTTATTGCTGAAATGAAATTGTATTTTTAAAATAAATTCTTTACGAAATATTAATTGTAAATTTATATCATTGGCCATATTATTATGTTCATTTAATACTGTGTTATAGAAACACTATTTGAAATTTAAAGTGAAAGCAATTAAACATATCTTATCACTATACTTACTTTGTCATTACATCATTGTAATCAAACTTTTTTAAACATTTTTTAAAATCTTCCGCGTTCCATACTACTCTTTTGAATCTGTAACAATCCTTCCTATAACGCGTGCGTTTTTCCTTCGTAAACGATCTTTCAATGAGCCATGAGAGAGCGTAAGTACTCTTGTGATCGTCAGACCACTGGATGCTTAAATCAGCCTCCTTTAATTCAACTGCTAAAGGTATTGTATTAAAATCAAAATGACCCCAATCAATCGTGCGAGATTGTGACTCTTGATGAAAACAATTAGGGCACTGGCAGTTGTCCCGAAGCCACACACTTGGAAATTTTAGAGGACCATTTTTTGTGGAAATAGTAACAATATCTTTGGATTCCAAAATAGCGGCGGATTCGCTCTAAGAAATAAAATATCCAATCTTAATTTAAAAAAATAATTAGTTTCGATTTAAATCGATAAATTCTAATTATATTTACATTTTACACCCACCTTATTCGAGACCACATCTACTTTAATATTTTTTAAATCTCGTACATGTACTGAACACGATTGATTTAATCTCGGTAAAATAATTTTCAATAAAGCACTATTGGTTTTATCGTATCGCACTACGGGCATAATAAATCCTTTGAGGAAATTCATTATTTTTAAGCTGTTGCGACTTTCACGAATATCGTGGAAAGACTGGTAACTTTAAAGCGCGGGAGAAAACTGATCGCAAGCATAAAAATGTTTGAGATAGACTTTGCACATCTTTGACGTGTTATCTCTGTAGAAAACGTACTTATTCGTATCCGTATTACATGGAGATTCTTAAATATACGAAATACTGATTACATAGTGAATATTCCATTTCAGATAACTTTTTGAAAATAAATGTGACACGTACGGTGGGTTTGTTCATTTTTTTTTACGTAATCTTGTTCTTTATGTTATCTCGTATCCTATTAGTGACACAGTGACGTCACATAGACGTCCAGACGTACTGTTTGACAAAGTACTAGAATCTACATGAACTTTTGTAATAGAAAAATCAATTATTTCAAATATATTACAATCGTCAATCAGAATAATGAGGTTTCATTTTTTTTTAACGCATTAAAAAAACTTCAATTCGCTTTAGGTCTTATCTCCAAATGTGTACAACACTTGGATTTGACGGATTCTTTTTACTAAGAAAAAGGTGCTCTATCTATTTTACAAAACTTGTTTTTAATTACCTAACAAATACAAATGTGTATCAAGTTTACGCTTACTGGTTTTTTGATGTCGATGAATTAAGGATCGATCAGGGTCGATACTTCGAGAGTCGATATTAGCAGCGCAGCGCTCTGTCGTCTTCGATACTTAATCCAAATTCAGTATGTTAAATTAAGGCTCGATGGTAATGAAACTCAATATGTGAACATTATTATTAAACTAGTAAATTTACTTTATGCGACGTAAATTATTATTTTGAGCTATAAAAGTAGTATATTTGACAGGACTGTAGAAATCCTAACCTATAACAGTGTGTTATATGCGTTATATGTTGTGTTTCAGATGCTCTGTGCGAATTCTTTAAAAAGGAATTGCGTTGCGACGCCTGTCAATATCATCTTGAAGGCTAAATATTCTCGACGTAATCATAAGGATACAAGTTCTTACAAAGTTGTAAAATCCAACAGCGAACCCGTTGATGGTAAATACAATTCTTTTCTTCTTTTCAACAATTGTTTCTGAGTATTTTATATAATTTATAACTTAACCTTCATGTTGACCTCGGTATACAATGCTTGTATATGGAAACATGTCTTGATCATATATATTATATTGCGTATTGACTTCTAATTATGGTTTGTGTTATTGTAATATTCAGATATTGAAAATAATGTATTTGGAGTAAGTCCTAACTGGGAACTACTTCCACCAAGAGGCTTCCGATTTTATCTACCAGGAACGATAGGTCCTGGATGGCTTGATGCATCTACAACCGCTCAAGTGGAGACTCGTTCCTTCGTTGTAAATACTGATGATGATATTCTGTTGGACGGCTTAGTTAAAGATGCAAAGAGTTCTGAAGCACCTATCAACGAGTCTCAAAAACAACATCCTCTTCTCCACTGCACGGTACAAGAATGTCCCATGTTGCTAAGAAAGGGCATTATGGAATTATTTCCTGGCTGTGTGGAGGTAAACTCTCCCCAACTATCAATAGTAACGATTAGTCAAAAAATGAATCGTAAGACTATTAAATGGAATAGGGAAGCTGAGACTGAGAAGCTTGCGAAATATGTAAGTATTTCAAATCAACACAAGTTTCATTCTCTCCGATACCTTGAACCATCATTCAAGCTATATAGATGTCTTATTTGTTTTAGTTCCTTTTGGCAGCATCAGACGTTTGCACCAAGCTTAAATTAATTGGATATTGGGCTGATTTCATTAATCCGTTTAGTGGGCAACCATATTTCAACCCACATAAAAATGGAACGCTATACAAAACGGATGAGCGTTTTCGTTGCTTAGGATTCAAGATACAGGAGAAGAACCGTTGTAAGGTCATATCACATGACAGCAATTCAAATAACTTTGTTGGTAAGTGTCCAGAGAGCTTTTATATTGAAAGCCTAAGCTGATATTTTTATGACAGAAAATAGATATGATACGTCATGTGATTCTGTTCTTGGATTGGCACAGCCCGTTATGCCACAATTAAAATATAGAACTCACTATACAAGATCTCTCTAATTCGCACTTCTGTTTACAGGAAGTCTCTATACTACAGCACCATCAAACACGGCATTCTTAAAAGAGTTAATGAACGACATTAATCAGTAATGAAATGTAATAATTTCATGTATATGAACGAATTGTGAGTTCGCTGCGATGTTTATTAGTCGTCGATATATAATAAAAGAGGAAGTGTAGTCCTGTACTGTAACACCGTTGTTAGGCTTGATCTACAAAGTAGTCTAAGAATAATCGTGGTGACGTTAATTATTAATGTAATATGAGTAGAGAATTATTTATATTAATTCAGTTGCCACGATACTAAACGTTTCGGCTGAGCCAGGGAAGTTTTTCAAAATTATTTAATTGCAGTGTTATTCTGACATTAATTGAGAATATTTAATCATCCTTAAGGCGAGAATGCCTTACTCTTCACTTTATTCTCTTGAATACTGTATGTCTTGTACATAAGATCAACGTTAAACACGTTACCTTATTTTGGACAAATAAACAAGGAGACCAAGAAAGGAAATTTTAGAAGTAAATAAAAAATAAGTACTTGTGCTCATTAAACATTCCTTATCATCCCAAACAAAAAAAAACAAAATAGTCCCTATCACAAATCAACTCCCACTAATAAAATTTTTTCAGATTTATTTTTGGACCGAAATGTAATTTACTCTACTAGTGGTACGCAGACTTGTTCGAAGGTTTAAAGTCAATATAAATTAGTTCAATAAATTACAACTATTATCCTAGTTGCTTATCAACTCACGAGCCTATTCTATGCAGGTATACTGAATAAGAGAACAAAAGAACTAGGAGAAATGGAGACACAGCAGTTGCTTTTTAATTAGTAGATCATTTTTAATTGAAGTACACAAGGTTGTTTGATCGAGAGACAGTACAGTAGGTCATTACGCAGCGTTTATATAATTAACGCTTATCAGAATTGTTAGTATTAGTAATAGTAGTAGCAGTAGCAGTAGTAATAGTAATAATAATAATAATAATATGATGTTATGTAATTAATTACAGGATGACAGCCAGTTACACATATATGTATAGTAGAAGATTAACGGTAAAGAAAAAAGCGAGTCTCACGAAATAATGCTCCAATCATTAATATCAATCATCTTAATGGTATTGGCTAGTCGAGTTAATTTTCTTAATGAAAAAAAACTCTTCCTTCCGAATGCACTTTTGCATGGTAACGATAGTGCGACAAAGTTTCTTCACTAACAATAGCGAGAAAGATCAAATATTTTGTGATCTTATTTATTGTTAGCTTTTCCCTCTGGGACGTTTAGTAACGAAGTATTTCTGGCTTTAGAAAACAACGTGTATAATCATTCTTTAAGCGTCAGATAGATCGTTACCTTGTTCAACTGCGATAATTAGATTGTTGAAAAATGTCGAAAATGACATAAAAATGTTTGTTTCGTCGACTCGCTTCCTCCGTATGACTTCGTTCCCTTTGTATGACACTGATCGATTATTAAGAGACTTAACAATACAAATAGGATACATGTATAGCAAGTCATGAGATAAGAAAATTGATTGGTTTGATTGATTTGACAATATTACAATGTACAGCGAACATCGACTTAAAAAAATTGCCTAATACGCTAGGCTATGGTCCGCAGATATCCGTATTTTCTTATACAATATTGTGTGTGTGTATATATATATATGTATATACATACGAATTTTATTTATGTCTGATCGTATCTTCTGTCATACGTTGTATATCTATACCTTTGTCATACGCATATATATATCCATATACATTATATATATATATATATTTTAAATAAGTACGATTTAACGCCGATAAGATTTCTTTACACGCAAAACGACTCGTCTATAAATAAATTACGAGTGACGAATCGATTTTTTCAATTTTACTTTTTATATTTACTTTTTCCGTCTCCATAAACGACGATGCGTAAATTCGTCTTTGACGCGTATGTACACACGTCGCGTCCATGTATGTATATAGATCCGATTCGATCGAAACACATGTGTATGTACATACATGCGATATTGTAGAGAGCAAATATTCAATGTAAAAATTGCTAAGGGGTATTGCGTGAAAAAGTCAATTGACAGCAATCAACAATTGCCTACAGCCATTGCAAATAGAATTACACAGACGAGCGAATACGAGATCATAAAGCGTCATCACCGACACCGAACAAGCTTCCTTTGAGAATAGCGAATCGGATTTATATATATATATTTTTTTTTAATTTCTGATACGCTGATTTCCCTTAGCTTTACCAACTTCGATAACTGACATACAGACGCGAGGTGCACCGCTCTACGAATATTATATTAAGGCTCGTTCACATCGCATGCGTATATTTTCAGTACAATTCGCGCTGATTTTCATAGTTTTTTATTGCTCGTTCGAAATTTGCGAAAAAGTCAATTTATCTAGTGTTCCGTAAAACGTGATAATCAGACAGACGTAATAGCTTGCCACTTTTGGAACATAAACTCTTCTCTCTCTCCCTCTCTCTCTCTCTGATATATTATATGGTCGCGATGCTTTAATTATTTTACCTGTCCCTCCTTCTCTTCCCTCGTCCCGTCCCACCATCACATCCTATTAAATGACAGTAATCGAGTCACTTTACTCTCGTCCCTTGTTGTTTACCCGTGACAATACAAATTTTCAAGCTTTTCCGCCTGAATAAACGCGTCGCGTTAAGCTTTCTCAGCCGCCGTAATATATTGACATAATCACTCGATACAAATTACTCGTATGCGTCGTCATATATTTCCCTTAACCCGTGTAACCCGTTAAAATGGAGATTCACTTAATTTCTGTTATTCTTTTATTCCTTTTTTGTCATCCATTCTATTCTCTTTTGCACGACACAATCGATCGGTACTTTTAAGTAGCCAACGAAAGCTGAAGACCTCGTTAGATATACTGTAATAGCTGTATACTAAAGCTAGTTAAATCGAGGAGTTCCAATTAAAAGTATTGGTCTAAAATTTTCAAGCTAATTTTCATATTTCACTCGTTCCTGAATTTACCGATGCGTCATCACTCTTCAAGTTACTTCGCGAAACTGGAACGTCATAACGAGCTGCCCATTGTACTGGAATTGCAGTGAAACACATTCGACCTCATTAAAGATACCTACGAACAGTGCATGTGCATTCAGATTTGTTTTAGCCTGAGATTTATTAGACGATAGTGGAATTTAATTATTTTATCCAGTGCAGAATCTGTGAATCCGATATTATCGTCAAATAATGTATACTTGATTCCCGAATAAAATGGAAGTTTCATAGGACTCCTCTATAATGAAAGCCATGAATAAATGGTCCCGCAAAACTACATTTCACTCCTGCGCAGCTTATGGCTTATTCAAATTAATATTTTTTCCAACGTGGCCAGGTGGATCAACCAAAAAATGGGGAAAGAGTTTACTTCGCAACCGACATTGCGTCAGGCGACATGAGACATGAATTCCCTCTTGTCCGTGACACGAAAGCTGAAGTAGAAAATATTTGTTTTACGTGGGGCCACTCGGGTACTCGTGTTTACATGAGTATGGTTGCTGTACTTACTGATATACATACAACGGCAGTACAGACAGGATACTAGTTGATTTCACAGAAAGACTTGCTACGAGAGATGCAGGTAAATTGAAAATGTGCCTGGAAAGCGTTTACGGTTCACGTAGAGATATTTCTTTGTTATCACTTCGGTTCTTCCTCTTTTTCACTTCCTCCGTGGTAAATTACATGCGCAGATATAAGTCTGGTTATTTTCAAAGGATATAGTTCTCCCAGGTCCAATCGTCCAATTAGAAAACTCAGGGATACTAAATCTCTCATTGGTCAGATTCAAATGTTTTCTGACACGCACGACTCTTGCGGATGTTTTGAGAACTAACCTTCACTGCAACTGGCACGAAACGTTTCTATGTTTACTCAAAGGTTAAATTGCCGCGGATGAAATCTTGTTTGTATTTACGATTGTTGTCTGATCTTCGTGCTTGAACATATTAAATACTTTTACGTGACAATGATGTCGAGTGCATAGACAAAAGCATACCAGTTGATGCTTACATCAAACCCGTCCTTTGTTTAATGGCGCTTGCTTGTGTCTATGGGTTCATTGTTGTTTATCGTGCATCGGTATTACGGTATCCTTAAAGGTCGTATATGAAGCCGTGAGATTAGATTAAGAAGACACAGGACTCTGCTGGAGTAGGATGGGATAAGTAAGGTTTTTGCTGGTTGGTTGGTTGTTTGAATGGCTAACTGGTCGAGTTCATATAAAAGCCAATATCCCTGTTGGACTACGAGCAATCCCCCTGGGAAAACATCTAACGATATTTGCCTCGACGAAATGTGCTTTAGAAAAATATACGTCTATTCTGCCGATAAGCCATATATCGATTGACTACGATATTTTTACAGATGGCAAATATAAACCTGTCGATTCATTATTCGCGGAATACTGTCAAGGAAGCTGGATAAAGTTTTGTCGAACCTTGCGAAAAAAAATTCGTGATTGGTAGATAAACAGTAAAATTGATTAATCGACAAATTAACGTAAAATATAATCTTTTTTTTTATGGCTGCTAGGTCTGACTTTGTATTTGTTCTTGCATCATTTTTAAAGGATTGCGTAACACTTTCATTAGTTCATCCTTGCTATTTGAGGCAACGGAAATTCATTAATGAACGTTCAGTATTTCGCATTAACTATCAGGCTGTCGTGTGAAATATTAAAGGAGAAATCGGTTGGTAGCTAATGATCATTGTCACGTATTCTAATAGCGTGAATCATGGGGAAAATGTCGGCTGTGACTGAATGCGATTCTTTTGAAAATACGGTCGATACAGAGGTTCATTAATTTGCGTCTCGTTAATCGACTTCCGACTAGTCGAAAAAAGAGAAGCCATTTCCTGTTACCGCACGTTGTCGGATCGATGCGGGAGTTTTCGAAAGCCTAAAAAGCTTCCCTGTTCGTACATTTAAACCTTTTCAGCTTCATTTCCTTCACTTGGTCATACAACAAAAAATATCCACAGAACGGTCTACAAAAAGAATTCACCCGCACCGTTTCTTATTAACAATTAAAAATGTCATTGCCCCATATGACTTCTCTTATTAATCCCTGGAAGCACAGTCTATCGACCTATCAATTACTAACGTCCTTAATTATTAAGTAGACTGGGAAGTACGTCATAACCTTAAAATAAAATATAATTGTAAGCTGCGCTTACACCATGTCACACTTTTACGTGGAACAATTAAAAAAAAAAGTGGACCTGTCAGTTGCATGCAATTTTTTAACGTGTAACGTGGCTGTCAAGAAATAACAAAATATATACAAATATGCGTGGAACTCTTGTTTAATAAAGACAATGCCATTAACTTCGTGTAATTTATAATTTTCTTGATTAAAAATTCAAAATGGCCGTTGACAGTCCCCAGTCTCCTTAAGGTCGTGTCGATTTAGCCCAAAAGGACAAAAGCTTAATAAAGTCTGACAATAATTCGAAAGTCTGCGCAAACTTAGTAGACAATTAAGAATTTACGTTCTAATTGAAAAAGACAATCGTCATTAAAACTCCAATGTCCATACAATTAATTATTTACCCCTTTTTCGATTTCGTTTTCTCTATAGAAGATTTTAATGCCGAACTCGTATTTCAGCTCGAGCACAGAGTCGTAAGTATCAGTAGCAATAAGAAACGGGTAATACCTAGTTTTAGTACCGCCGTGGTAGCAACGAGTATTTCATCCTTGGAGTTTTCGCATGAAAGTTTTATTGAATAAGAATGATGTCGGCGTGTAAAGGGATTTAGAGGTAAAACTTTGAATATCTTTTTCTTCTTCTTCTTTCATCCTCCTCCACATCCTTTACCATTCGCGTACCAACCTATCCCGCATTCTACACTTCCAGTTTCGCTCTAGTGGGTTACTAAGTTTCCGGATGAATTTTCAGCTTATCCAAGCGTCGAGCTTTATCCCTCTCCTCCACTCCCTACGTATGTATCCATATAGAAGGAATCTTATTCGATCGATGTGAAGGTTCCCTTCTTACACAAAATCATCCCTCCTTCCCCTTGCTCTCTTGCGTATTAACATATACATTTCAAAAATTGAAATAAATTAAATATGGCTCTTTCGCAGGAAACAAAAGAGATATGTTTATATATATATATATATGAGTAGATTGTGTTTCCTTCTTGTTTCTACAGCCTGGAAAAACAAAAAGTGTCCTTGTTGGATAAAACTCGCGTGACGTGAATGAATAAAGTTCCATTATCCTGACGACAGGATTCAATCCGTCTTACTAGTAGCATTTGTGTCACCTGTCACTTCCGCTGATACTTCCTACAATTCTTAATTGAATTTTCTTCGTTTTCAACAAGAATACAGATAGGTCGATTATTGTTGTCTGATAATGAATTCTAAAATATTTTTGTGTTTTGAAAGAGAAACGATTGCGCGTAACAATATTAAATGAATATTTAATTTGACCTTACGTATTTTGACGAAGGACTGGAAAACGAGTCATGGGTGAACATTGTATTTATTTATGATTAAATTTCTCGTGTAAATAACGCGAACCCAAATAGACGTGTTTGTAAATGGGAGAAAAAGGACTACGACGACGTGTATTTATTGTTCATGAAAAAGTTTCGTACCTCGCATTATTATTTCTCATAGCTGCCACTTAGACTGTCAGACTTCATATTTGGTCGTTGCGGAAATAAAAGACTAAAGCGAAATAAAGTACACGGATTGATCGTACAACTCAATCTCGTTCGGGGCATATGTAATTTTCGACGCAACTGCGTACGAACGTGAACCATTGTCCGCATTGATTTATTCGTTTATGAAATAATGAAAAGTAAAAAAAATTGCACGAAAAAAAAAGATATTTGTTCAAAATTCCAATGTTCTGTGGGAAAATTGGTTTCCTATACGTATACCCACAACTCACCCTGCCGTGTTTCAATTTTCGCAAAATGCAACCTCGCCATTTAATATGTACATTCCTTCACGTCATTCTGGCATTATCACGGGATGATTTTTCCATTACGTGAATAGCGATTAATTGAATTTTCTTATTAAAAATCCATCACAAATCCTTGGCTCTTTCAATTTCACTCACGTTCGTCGACACGTGGTCGGTTATGATTTCTTCATCTAAAATTACACAGGTAACGCAAAGGTTGATTGAAATTGCCAATTACGATTAAACGATCTTTATTGATCGTTCCGATGTTGGTTAGTGAAACCCTGGCGAATATAGTAAATGACGGATATTGCCTGTCAATGGTGTAGGGAGAAAAGGTAATTAAGTCAATATATACAGGATCGATATCCTTGTCAAAGGATAACAAGGATCTCCACGTATGGCTGTCTGAACGATCCTCGAAGCTTCACACTACATTCGTCATGTACCGTCACTGCGGGGGACACGTCCATCCCCCATAGGAAGACCGGAGAGTCTGTAAGTACCGTCCTCTTGTTGACGTGCAAACACATATTGGTAGGGAGACTCAATAGCGAAGGCTAACAACTTTAAGGAAAACGATGTGCGGACACAAGATGAATATTTTTTGGACAAGAGACGAGAATGTCCTGAGGGAAATTCAGAATTTTTATATTTGCCAAGGACAAGTTTTACATGAATATCCAGAAGAAAAAAAATGTTTGGCAAATCCAAATTTTTTATCATCACTCAAGGCTCAGTGAAAGTTCCTATAACATTATTAGAACGACCTACGTTATTCTCTAGGGTCTTTAATTTTTTTTACCAATTTAGACCTCTGTCACGATCATTCGTACTAATCGGTACGTTAAGGACCTATGAGAATTTTTGGTTCCAAACACTTATTCGTGATTGGAAATGAAAATGGGTACGTTTCGTATAATGGTTTCATTGGTCAATGGAAATAGTCTTAATGCCAACGTTAAGAGAGGAAACTAAGAAAAGCAGTGAATTAGGCTTAAGAAAAAGTGCTGAGTGACGGAACGATCGTTTAGGTGTACAAGGGTGTAGGGATATAGGGAAAAATCGAAGTGGGCTAGAATTTAGGTTAGGTGTCAAAATGCGGCAGGATCCGTGTTAAAAATGTGTATAAGTGTTTCTAGCGTTATTTTCATTCGCGCAAATTTATGTCGCGAAGCTTTTAATTTTCTTTGAACGACGTTATGCTCCAAGATTACCAGCGTGTTCCGCGTTGTAGTATTTCAATTTATTAGATGTCCCTTGTCCTTGAGAATTTCATTCTGCTCGAGCTAGATAGGATAATTCCGTGTTCTCGTGTAGTGGGAAAATGTTGCTTTCTCTTTGATGTTTCATATGAGCGGTAATGAGGCGTTGAATAAAATTTCTCGGGAGATGATTGGAACGAGCGAGAACGATGCTCCTCGTGATATTGTTACGCTCGTTCGTGGCATTTCTTGATGGCGGCCTTTGGACTGCAGGAGATATTGGTGAGCTGCGGTAAGGACAAAGGAAGACGGGTAGGTCGACTTAACCTATATTATTTTATTATTAGTCGGTCTAATGAGAAATTGCGTTTGCTGGAACGCGTAATTCTTTTTTTTTGTTTTTCGTACACAACTTAACCTGAACGTGTGGCAGAACGGAAACCACGTTACGGTTTGATCTTTTGTCATGAAAAAATCTCGCGTCTTGTACCCGCGAAGGGTGCATAAATTTACTTGCGATATTAAAAAAGGTTGCGCCGGAAACCGCCGTCCTGTCTTTTATTCTTTTTGGAGGGTATACTGGATTCAGTTAACTAGGGAGTTTGGATATTCTTTTTTGGCAAATTAAAATTACATGTGTATCGGGGGGACGACAGACTCTCGGCGGTTTTTTGTCATAATATTTGTCCGTGTTACAGCGTGTATATTTTTTTCAAAAATCTATTCATAACAAGTAGCTCGCTAAAGCAATAATAAAGAATTGAATTAAGGTTATATATCTGGTCTCCGTATTGTCTATTAGTTACGTAAGCAAAGTGGAATACAATGATTAGTAATTGTCCTTATCTGTCAATGACGGACCTTAACGAACCCACGGTACAGTATTATTATACGAATGAAAAAGAAAGAAAATCAAGAAATATCGAAGTTACCTGAAAGAGGAGTTTGAGTAATTAACTGTAATCATTTTTACGCTCGATTTCACGCCTGTGTCTGGCTTGTATAGCTGCTACGTAAAAGACTAACTGAAAACCGGTTAATTCGAAGGAAATTATGAGCCAGTGAAAGAAACAACCCAAATTAGCACTACCGTGACAAAGTTGGATACGGCAAGATAAATATGACGAAAAAAGGTAAGAACACTACGTAAAAAAGAAAATAGCAAAAACTCATCGACAAAGTTATATAATAATATTAAGAAACCGATGGGATCCAGAGTAAAGCAATGACTTTTTTGTTTACATCGATAAAATCGGATATGTCAACAGTTAAGGAGACGAGCGTGAAAATCTCGTCACGTGAAAAAAAAAACGTCAAGTCTATTATCTGAACGCAGAGGCTTGAAGAGGGTAACATTATCAGAAAGTGAGAAAGTTTTATAGTTTTAGGTCATCCGTATAGTCATATCATCCCCATGCCATTTTGCTAGGAGCCGTCAAGTCAAAGTATATAGGTTATAACATGCCACCCTCTATACCTACCGTCCCACTCTTCCCAATCATCCCTCAGTGATCTACTCGAAAATCCTCATCTCGCTTCCCTTTCAGTTTAGAGGCAATCAAAATAATGGAACTTGAAATGTAACGTGTTCCGCCTTTTGAAATAGCTCTGTGATGGGTAACGAGAAAAGGCGAAAGTTCACGGACAAAATTAGACTCGTTCAATGGGA
This sequence comes from Trachelus stipa, assembly GCA_036026315.1. NCBI lineage: Eukaryota > Metazoa > Arthropoda > Insecta > Hymenoptera > Cephidae > Trachelus > Trachelus stipa. The sequence continues at coordinate 396,249 of JAYRCB010000379.1, forward strand.
AACAGATGGCAGCACGGTATGTCGCTGGCTCTAGTTTACGTTAGACATCGACATATAGCATGAACTACGCGATCCCTGCTTGAAATTCCTTGAAAAAAATGTTTGCTCGCACAGACAAAGAGGGAGTGAGGTGGCGGCCAGTAGCTCTCCTTTTCTAATGCTCCCATTGGCTACGTTTTCTATACTCTCGTAGTACGACTGCTGGTTAGAAAGAGACAGAGCTTCGCCGCCACCAGTCGCTACGTTTTCTATCAGCAGACCATTTTTCCTATGTTTGTGCGTCTTACATGCTATACGTCGGTGGGGACACCCTGTACCTTTAGCCAGCTGGCCCATCTCATTGGAGAAGTCATCCACAAGGAAAGGAAGGAAGGTACCTTTAGCCAGACTTTGTCATTTCTGACTCGACTTGTGAACTTTAACCAACCAGCAACATCTGCCCGTATAACGATTCAGTCTATAACGTGGGAAGTGAAACTATTTCGTCGTATCAACGATTGGCCGACGCCATGTTGATATTCACTGGTGCGAATGAAACGTTGCCATTCGCGCGTATCAAATACGACTACCGGTTTCTGTATTTTCATTTATCCTTGTCTATTAATTTTTTTTTAATTCACTTCTCACCCACCTCCCTCTCTACACTCTTTTCCTCTTTTCGATATTTATTTTATATACAACTCAAATAGCCTAGCAGCACGTGTCAACTGGTACCGCTTCGTTACGTACACGTATGTATAAGTTATGTCTATAGGTACGCACTGTGTTCCCCTATGAAAACCCTCTGTGTTCGGCGTTTCTCTGTGATTTCCGGCGATGCGTGCAATGACATGAAAAAGAGCGGCGTCACGCCAGTTTGATAATACCGCCAGAATCTACAAATATTTTACAATATTTTTTTTCATATAATTTTACGATTCTTAGTAAGTTACAGGTCTGGCTGTATGTCCGATCGTTTTTGAAAGCACCCGTAGATGTAATCACGACCCACGTGGTTAAAAAAAAGTATATAGGACAAGTCCGGTAATGGAAGAAAATTGTCAAAAAATTTGTGCAAGTGGATGATTGTTTTTTTGTTTGTTCAAGGAAAAAATTTACATCACTCTCTGTCGCGGTATCCTAATGATGATGATACCAGGTTTTTGTATATACACGAGCATCGATCATACACGTAATTTTGAATCGGCCTTGAGATAGTTGGCGGAGTAACACCAGTTTCTAGAATTGTTAATGAACTCGTGGGATAATTAATTATTCAACTAATTAATCCAAACTGTCTAGAGAGCATACAGAGCAGCTTATCTCGAGGTACTTTGTTTAAAAGTCTGTGGCGCACATACTTTCCCTCTCTCTCTCTCTCTCATCCCTCTCCTCCCCCCTTTCTCTCTTTTTGAAAATCATGAAAACTCGAAAAACTTTCACGACTTATCTTTAACTATTAATAGTTATACATACTACTACGTGATATCTCCATGATGGCCTAACGATTCGCTCTAGGTATTCGCGTTAGTCGAATTATCACGTTTTCCCTGGATATTCCAAAAGGCAACAGACTATAGTTTCCTGTTTATATTTTTTTAAATTAATTTTCTTCATTCATCATACCATAAATTTAATTGTTCATTCGAACCTTACAGCTTCAAAGCGTATCCTGCATTGTTTTACGAAAAATGCTCAACGAATATAATTATACGTAGTCTCTATCAGTGCGGATTTTTCAAAAGTATTTTTACAGTTTTCAGAAAGGACCCATTGACATCCGATATTTTTTCCTTATATCAAAATTAAATATATATATATATATATACACATATATATATATATATATCAAGAACCGTAAAACATATTAGTAGACGATCGTGTCGGAATTTGGGCTTTATCGTTTTATTATTAAATAACGGAAAAAGTGAGTAATACGCTCGTTATACCCCGTCGGCCTTCGAAACTTTTAGTATAATATATACTTGATCCACTCACCATTAACTAACGGAATATTGTACCGTGAATTCCTTGAATTCCCACATAGATTATCCTTTCGTACAATTATGACAACCGTATTAAGATTATATTCGCTATATACATAACCCATGTATATCGCTAAAGAATTAATTTTGTCTTAACAGCCGTCCTTTATCGTTGCTGTCCGGTACTACTCGACGATACTTTGGTCAAAGAATTTATTTTTTATTTTGCATCAGCACTTTGGAGGATATAAGAAAATATGAAAAAACACGAGCGCGGTCGAAAAATTGTCCGCTTATTTATCACGAGTAATGGTTTTTTTTTATTTAAGATATAATAAAAACGTGTTTCTCAGCGGTGGAAAAAGAGGGCGTAATAGGAATCATAAAAAAAGTCAAGAGCGGCAAAAGCTCTCCGGGGAGTCTTAAAGTGTAAGTCTCCGAGTCAGCCGACAAAAAAGGACTGTTAGATGCCAGGAATGCATCGTAAAATATTTTTTCATTTAAATATTTTTTGACGTTTTCAAAAAAAAATTCTATTTTTTTCAAAAAATCTATCAAGCCCGCGCACTTTTTCCACATCGATCAAGGATTCAAGGTAACCATTTCAATCTCTCTTACGAACGCGCTGATTTATCCCCTTCAATGGGATAGTCGTGTGTTTTCGGTTACACCGATAGATGGCATTCTTGGCTATAAAGGTGGGTGCACAATGAACGCGCCCGATTATTTGACCCGGGCCTTTACTCCTTCGTTGTTATACTAGTTTTCACGCTCGGACGTTCACTTTGTGCGCGCATCGGTTACTCCCGCGTCAAGTCTCGCGGAATGGCCATACATCCTGTGCCGTATGATGCCCCACTAAAGAAAAAGATAAAAAAAATCAGTAAATTGAATGAACCCGCATCACTGAGAAATTCGTCCTAAAAGACACGCAGAAAGTGGATTGGGCACGCTATACCAAAAATATTGAAGAAAGAAGAGAAAAAGTATCACCAGCCTTGTCAGAAAAAAAAAGCGAACGTGCCTATGTGAGACCCCGGCCATTTTGTACGTCCAAACGAAACACGACGATTACAAGCTAACGATTAGATTTCGAAATATACATTTTTTTTGTCTCCCTTTCAATTAGTCTTCTTCCATGGAATCTAAAGGACCCGCCATAAGGGCACTGACAACACTACAGGCCATCGATCACGTACCGAAGAACACGCGTAAAAGGCAATTTCTATGTCGGCGATGCGATATCGCCAATCATTCTCTTCCTTCCATTTGTCTTAACCTTCATCGACTCGGTATATAACAGACAATATAACTCCCGTGTATTTTTATCGCTAGTCCGATTTTTCGCTCCGACGGCTCTCGAGAGCCATAAATGACCCGAGTCTGCGCAACAGATACGATTACTCGGAAATGCAATAGCAATGAAGTTATTATTTAATATAATTATGATAATGATAATAACAATATTAATAAACCATACTATAGCAGATCGAAAAGCCCCGCTTGTACTTTGTACCTATTTTCTTTGTGTATAATTATTACGACAAAGTGCACAGGTGATACCTTCGTATATCTGTATATGTATACTCGCATAGATATGCTTGGTGCATACGCACATAGCACTGATATACGTTCGCGTACGTACGAATCGTTTGCGACAGGCGAATTCGACATATTATCAATAATTTATTTTCTAATAAAATATTAAAATGGCTTCGCATCGTTCAACGGATTTTAACCTTACGCTCTAGTGGACCTCGTGCACGCGTCGAGTACGATGTACCTAACCGTTATTTAAGTGTATTTGAATATTCATCTAAAATTGCTTTTTTTGGATTCTCATCTTCAAATTTCAAACCCGTAGTCATGCCCCCCACGTCTCCATCCCCTGTTTACGAATTCACATAACGTATGTCTATCTCTAATTGTAAGACAAAGACTTCGTTCTGCGAGACTCGTCAGGCATGAAGTATACAATTTTCTCACACTCGTATTTGACTTCGATCGATTAGAATTTCTAACATTTGGATACGGGACAGCAGCAGCAGCAGCAGCAGCAGCATAAACCGTCGAACAGATAAAGACCCGTTTACAATCCCTTGTTATCTTATTCGTAACAAATATTTATCGATTATACATTATTTACTCCGTTCCTCGCGACGTACAAAAATTCGTAATGTAAAAAATTGTGTAAATTCACAGGCGCTCGTGGACGCTGGAATTGTAAGTTTTTTTCTAAGGATATACAATAATATATATGTATAATAATATAATAAGTCGTGACGAGACGAGCGGTACCGAATATTCATTACACGCGTTATAATTAGGTGCGAGATTGTTTGTAATATTAAATAACAATTCGCAGATAATTATACGAACGTTTTGTATTTTTTTTTTAAAGAAATTTTAGGTCCGCTCCGTCCATCTCGATGACAATTAACATAGGGTCACCTATAATCGAAGCGTATTCAAAATGGGTTACTCTCTCTTTCTCTCTCTTATTTTGGATTAAAAAATACGGCGGGAATGATTTTTGTGCAGCGGCTGTGCTAATCTCACCTTTCTCAATCTGCGATCACAGCTACGCAACTGACAGATGTTTCGTCACGTTTTAAATAGTATAATCCTAAACCGCTAATTTTTTTTCTTTACATTCTTCTTTGTTATCTTGCTCTCGTAATATTTCATTAATCGAATTAAGCGTCTCTCACAACTTTTTGGCTTATTCTGACCTCTTCGTATTGTCCTTCCTAGCAAAGAAGCTCGATCGGTCATCCTCATCGTCATCGTCCTCCCGTGATAGTTCTCGAGGTGTGAAGTTAGTCACGAATATTCGTGAATATTATCCGCGCAGTAAAACGTCGACGATAACGAGTGATGACGTCAATAAAATTTCTCAATGTCAGAAAAGCATATGAAAAATTTCCCTAGAAATTCCCCAGATTCATCAGACCCCCCCCGGTCGGGATGATTCTGACAACTTTGTACGGATTGTACAATTTGTTACGTCCATGTAAAATCCAGGATTCACGTAATCGGATAATTCGATATCGTATTGCGTGAGAACGTTCTGGAAATTCTAATGGAAAATATCGGAGCTAACTTCACGTCGCTCCGCAGTACATATTACGGTCTAGTCCTTCTCAGTCTTCAGATTTTACAGGACGTGCAAGTTTTCGCAGCTCTTCGACTTACTGTCGCGCGTCCATACCTTGTCCAGTAAGTTTCTAACCCTTAAGCTTGCACTAGTTCCTTTTCCCCGATACTTTTTCGGCGAGTTGTTCTCCGAGCAGGAACCCTGCGGAGATCGGTTACAATTCTTTCGTGATCTCTTACGCGAAGCGTCCCGCGTCCTGTCGGAATTCTCAAACTTTAGCCGTATCTGAGTCAACAGTCCCACTAGGAGTTCATCCACGTTGTGATTGATGCCCACTGAGGTCTCGATGAACTTGCAGTTGTATAAGGTCGCCATTGACTTGCCCTCTGCAACAGGTGGGGATCACGCGGGCTCTTTTTATTTTTCGATTCAATTACTCTACCGGTGGGTTAGACCCTTGATGTACTTGTATGAATATACATAGAAAGACTTCATTCGAATTATACGGACACACTGTATATTTATATATACATATTTTAGCACAGGAGTGCGTATCACGATATATGACCGTGTAAATGACATCTATTTATTGGCCGAATTAAAGTCATTAAAAAACTTTAAGAGTTTTCAAATAAATTACACGAAAGTTTTCTTGCGTGAAATATTGCCTTGTCTCAGTGATCGAGGCTCCAGTGCAAAAGAGGCTGAATTGATCAAGTTAATTTTTCTTAGGTATTATATTATATATTAAATTTTTGTTAGGTTGTTAGGTATTCAGGATCGAATGATTTGAGAAAAAAATATCAGGAGCTATTTTACGAAATAATTGCCTGTGCAACTTTTTTTTTGAAAGTCGCCACATCGATATTCGGAATTTTAGGTTATGTAGGAAATTTCAATGAAGATTTACCTTCGATCGAGACCGATCGACTTCTAACGAGGTCGACCTTGTTTCCAACGAGAATTACGGCTCTGGTAGATACGTAGTCGCTGTTCCACAGTGTCTTCAGGGCAACTTCGGCAACCGTGACGGATGTTTCGTCAGTCGTCGAATATACGACGCAGTAACCATGAGGCTCGTACGAAGCTATAAAGTTTTCCGGCTGCAAACAACAAACAAGCTCAAATCCGAGGATCCGAGGAAATGAGATGACAGGTATGGGAGGATAGGGATTGGGTAAAGCTGAAAACATACAGAGACAGTACCGGAAATCGTACAAGTGTATGCTTCAAATTTTGTGAACAATAATATGTATATATAAGACTTAGGCCTCGACGGATCTCATACAGAGATTTCCCAAAGGATATTTGCCACACGTCGTCAAGCATAAAATATCATCGAACCTGATACACTTCAAGACATTGACTTTACCTGGCCGCAATAACCTCCGAACCGGCTACTGTCAGATTTCATTGAACGACAAAAAAAATAACAATAAAATTCTCATAGAGTTTTATCAGATAGTACTCGTGTTCCGTTTCCTGCTTTTCTCCTTCCCTCAGGCTCACCCGACTTCCCGTTACTCCGATGTCGATTGGCGCGTCACAATGAGTTATCGAATTCTCTTGGCAGACAGTAAAGGCCCCTCTTTTCCCTCTCTTGTCCTGAAAAGTTGGCTAACGTAAGAGCCAAAAGGTAGACGCTGCTGCTAATCGTGATTCCTTCCGCTAATTCGCTACGGACGCTCGTGGCTCGATGCACTTTACGTCGGACGAGCTCTTTCGCTAACTTCCCGTCCGTGTCGCTTCGTCTTTTTACCGCCAGATGTCCTACCCCACTTTTTCACGTTTCCCGATATCTGATTCTGTATGCTTTCTATTAGATGTCCTACTGGGGAGATAAACTTGTCCAGGACAAACTTTAAAAAGTCTACTCGACTGTCACTGTTTTATCGACTTTCCAAAGTTTCACAGTAAGCTCGGCTCGGTCGGTAATTTTATACTTTACTCGAGTCTCCCGTACAAACTGAAGTTAGCCGCCCGTCGGCTCAAAGCGTACATTAGCCCAACTTCAATACTCTTGATTGCCTCCGTATATGAAAATTGTTGATGTAATATATCAACAATAATAATATATAATTGTAATCGGCTTTAATTCATAATAAATTAATCTTATCGTATATATATCATTGAATATTAATAATACGCATGAATTTCGTAATTCTATACCCGAGGAATTTGACAAGCAAAGTAATTAACGACCCCTTTGGGATATCATGCAGGGTGTTAAAGAGTTAATATCTCCAGTGGGTTTTAATAATCGCGGTCCAATTTTCAATCGAGGACGAATACCAAAAGGTCTGAGGATTCCAGAACGACGATAAACTTGGTATTTCCGGAAGTATCTTAATGCAGAGAACCGATGGGATATATTGAAAAAGTGGACAAGGCAATGACGACATATCAAAGTTTCAGGTTAAGAAATTTATCATATTTCCAATTAAACTAATCCCATACCCAGTGAATCGCAACGAGAAAATCAAATACGATGCAATTCTAGTTATTTATCAAAGTCTCAACATGGCGACCTCGTAATGCATCGGAAATCACTGTAGCGGAAATGCAAGAATTCCTCTGTCTGCTTTTCCCATAATATACGTAAGGTAACATATTGAAAGGTGTACGTACAACAATGGCGCTACCCTTGCACTAACTAACCCAAGGCACCCTCCTCCTAGGTACAATAATAGTACGGAAAGGAGTAACGGTATCGTAACACCGCATCACCAGAGGGTCGCGGTAAGAGACAAGCTTAGAAATTTCCAGCTGTCGAAGTAGAAAATAAATTGAACGAACCGTAGCTGCGCAATGGGGAGATTCTGATAAATTAACTAAATAAATTATATATCGATAAACTTCCAATAAACAGAGGCTCCATGTACACTCCCTATAAAAAACGATATGGGAACGAGTAAATAAAAAGGCGCGGTCAGGATTAGCTCTGGAATAGATACGAGATTGTATATACGGATTGCACTCCTTGAAAATCGAATATGAAAGATCCCTCGGTCTTTTTTTCCAGAGAATGAACTTGAAAAAGTCGATATTCATGGTTAAAAATTTAACAAGAATTTTCTTCCTGAATAACCATACCTGTATATATACGTTTCGAAATCGGCCATTTCCCGCATCCAATTAGCAGGTCTCGTAATAAAAGTCAAGGTTATCCCATTCGGCTGTTACGAACGCGATAATTATTATTACGTTGGTAACGAACCGCTTGATTAAATTATTTCCATTACTTTTATCAATCAATATCCAAATGTTAAATTAACTTTTTATAATGCAGACGCAATGTCAAGCTTCGCCTTTTTAAGATTTCATCGTATTACTACGCGGCTCCCTTGTCTATGCTGTTTTTTTTTTTTCATTATAACCCAAAACTATATACACTCAAACTAACCTCCAATTATTTTTATATTCCCACTCATTTTAGTCCTCTCCCCTCAGGACACTATTAAACCTCACTCTGTATACGAACAAAGTTACGTAAGGTGTATCTATAAAACACGAGGCTGGCTTGACGACAGTTTACGAGGCACTGGGTGATCATATATATTCGTAAAATATTAAATATCAGCCATAACGTGTGGACAAGCTGTTTGCTAGGGAATAAAGATCCTACAATAAATTCCCTATGATATCGTCCCTCGAAAATAACACTTTGTAGTTTAGCTTGAATATTTTATATACAAATATTTTGCACGATAATATCAGCGTCATACAAATGTTAGATATCGAATAAAATCTATATACAGGAAATGAAATTTCTATATAGCACGTTAACACCAACACTCTGTTATAAAAACTCATGAACATATTGATCGGCATATTAAGTAACACAATGAATTTTCATTATTACAATAATTGCCATATTTTTCACGTGTCGTGCTATTCAGGAATATTTTTTTTCCCCCAGAAACTAAAATTCATATTTTTCCCTACATGAGCCATTAAGCAATTAAGTCATGAAGGCCAACGTAAATAGCAAATACTACAAATGGATTATTTCGCGGATACCCGGTATACCTTATGAATTTTCCCTAGATGAGATTAGGGCAGATACGGCTGTCCAGGGTGCCGCTTCTCGAATAACAAGATGAGAAATTTGGTACGAACCACAGCTGACAGGATGCGCTGTAAGATAACCTAGTGGATAGTGGAATACAAGATGTAGGTGGGGAATAATATATGAAGGAGTTGGTATACCGCGCGAGTAAAGTTTAGAAGGATGGCGCTGAAGTCGAGATTCAAGAATTGATATATTATAAACCCTACTTACCAGCCAGTGAGAAACTTAACGAACGGATGAAACTTTAATGCAAACCTATTCGCCGTAAGACTTACTATTAGTTAAACCAGTTGACAAGTTCAATTCATATTTCATAAGGTGAACGTATGTACTTTGATATACATGGATATGTAGGTTACGTACAGTCATATTTTTTAACGAGGTTAACCGTTACTGTTCGATACCGTGGTTTATATATTTATCTAGTCTCCCTCCGTCGCTTCTATGTGTATCAACTGTAAGCTTGTATGTTATCGAGTTTATTGAAATATCGAAAAAAAAAAATAAAGGGGTGGATCGTCTTACGCTCGAGCAGACCCCATGGCTCAATGGCTGACGATGCTTGGATGCCTTGTTACCGACTGAGAAACGCTTGGTTAAACTTTTGAAGACCTCTTTCGTCTGGCACTTTACACACTGTACCACCCGGTATATCGCGTCGCTCTATAATTGTTATTACATTGCGATCTTGCTTGGTATATACGATACCATGTACGTACATGTGTCATACTCTCAAGAACAGTATACGATGAATGACATAGTGACATTGCCTTGATAAATATCCCTAGAAAATATTAAACGGTGAAAAGCGACCAGAGATAAGAATTTGAAAGGTGAGGACAAAAAAAAAGTTTGAAAAATTTTATTCTAATATGATCCGATTTTACTGTATACGTCATTCGTCTTTCTTTTTTCCCCTTCATTTTCAACGCGGAGGTAAACAGAAAAAATGACGAAAAACTTTTTTTATCAAAAACCGACGTACCTTTGTCTTGCCATAAAAGGGAAATTCTCGGACGGTAAAGGAAACTCATAGTTCCCAGGTTCGTAATTTCGACTGGACGAGGTATGCGCTTTTCATTAGCGCGATAGCCGCTGGCCAATTAACGCGAGTCTGTGGAGCTTCGTATTTATTTTATTCACTTCCAAGACCGTCGCTGCCTATAGAGTTTCGTCAAAAGAGCCATAAGCCATTATCGGTGTAACTGCTATTAAAACAAAATCGCCCTTTCCACGTTTATATCCAGCCACAATGGGTTTGAGGGTTGGAAATTGGAGCGCAGGCCGAATTATATTTGTTCAAGAGCGCCGTGGTGCTAGCCGTGTGGCTAACTTAACAGCGCGTTAATTCGAGCCTTGTATTCAAGTAATGAGAATTATATATACGGGGTGTCACATTTGAAACAGGACGGTTGGATACCTGTTTAAGGAAGAACGAGACAGCAAAACGTGTCAGACGAAAGTTTTAGGGTACAAAGGGGGAAAGTCGGTGCAAATAGAATTTATGCTCCTACTATTTATGCTTCTATGTGTTCAAGCATAAAGCCATCTTTTTTAAATGGCAACAACATTTTTGAACTCCCAAAAGTTGTGCGTCTCATCCTGACGAATTCAACCATATCATATTTTATGATTTTGCTTCATCGATTTTCTATGAAATATCACAGAAAAATGGAACAAAATCTGATTATTTTTATTAAAACTTTCCTACATGATCTGTTTTACACGTTGCACGTGTGTGATTGTGTAGATGCAGGGCCCACTTATTGCAGGATATGTTCGACGTTGCCACCATTTTTAGTGAGACACAACTCCACCTGGCGTCAAAAGTTTCCAATAACAGGCCGAAGAACCTGAATGGCCCGAATGGAGATAGTCACACTTTGTTTCATTTTTGTGTGATATTTCATAGAAAATCGATGAAAAAAAAATCATAAAATAGGGTACGGTTGAATTTGTCTCGATGAAACGCACAACTTGTGGTGGTTCAAACATTGAGTTGTTATTTAAAAAAATTGGCTTTGTGCGTGCAACATTGAAGCATAAATAGCAGAAGCATAAATTCTATTTGCACTGAGATTCCCCCTTCGTACCCTACAACTTTCGTCTGACACATTTTGCTGTCTCGCTCTTCCTTAAACAGATATTCAACCGTCCTGTTTCAAATGAGACACCCTGTATATAGTAAATGACCCTCTATGAGGTTCCTGGAAAAGCCATACAGGTAAGACCGAGAAACCACCGACCCAGTGGCTGGCAACGTTAAGTTAGAATTACGTAATCGCAGAAATCCAAACGGCTGAAAACTTTGTTTACGAGAAAATGAGAGATTAAGAGATAAGAGCTAACACTCTGCGACGCTTGATACATGGTACTCATTACTGGTTACTGGCATCAACATTCTCAACCAAGAAGTTTGCATTGTGCCACGAGTCTTGACTTTCTCCCCCCCCCCCCCCTCTCCTCTCTCCCCTCTCCTACCACTTGAGGTTAATTCAGGTTCCACAGGAAGACGCCTCATGATTATGATTATTATACGTATGTACGTCACTTTTTAATATTTCAAATTTTTTCTCTAGTTCACCCAGACCCCTCATCTTAATATTTCACATTCAACGGTAGCTTCGTTGATCTCATAGAGTATTCGCAGATTAAATGGATGACCATGTTACGTAATACGTATAATCCGTTATATCAGCCGCCACTGAATACTCTACATACAATGCACAGCTGCACCTGATACTGGTACGCAGTTACCTCGTAAGTGGGCTTAAGAATTGGTAAAATAATTATAAAGTTTAAAAGTCCCGCTCAATTAAATGCTTAATTAAAATTTAGTTTGTCATTGCGCATGCGCCGGGAAACGTTTGCCGGGTCTCGCGATTGGTCAGGATAATATTAGTAATTAAGTGAATCGCACTGGAAGATAATAGTAATTTTCTATGTGACGTATAGTGAATGCAATTTTCTGCATTGCTTTTGGAGGTCTGTAAAAGGGCTTTTCGATTGCACAATGGTTCTTTGGGAAATGCAATTCTGGATCCGAATAGAATTTTCTTGATGGTGTCAATGTGTCTGAGAGTTTGACTGCCGGTCCGATAAGGTTGGTGCTCGAGGATCCTAGACGCTACCGGTAAAAAGAATGGAGAGCTTAAGCGTTACGCTTGAAAAGACAGAGTAGTAAAAGTTTTCTTTGTTCCCTCAGAAGTCGCAGTGAGATTGGCCGGCCAATTTGAAGGGGAAAGTCAGCTGGTATTTTTATCTTTGATTTAATTATTTACTTTTTTCTACCAAGAAATTAGTCGTTACTGCAAGAAAAATTAGTTACGAGTTTAACTTCGTTAGCCCGCTACGCGAACGAAGTGATTACGCGAGGCCTGGACTGATAAGGATAATTGTATACAGGGATGGGGAAATGTCTAATTAAAAATTTAAAACTCAACGGAAAGGTACGAGAATTCGGATACTTGAGATTTTAAAGGTTTTTAGCTGTACTGGATTAAATCGATGGTGCTAGCGGATGGCGATACGGACTGAGTAGAACCAGGGCCCAAAAGCCTAGTCCACGGCCCTGTGTACATTGGCTGATTACGCAAATATTTTACTCGTGCTTGGAGACTAGGAATTGTAAGTTAACGCGAGTTGACTGTAGGGACGGCGAGAGATTTTATTTGAATTTTTTTTTAAATATTAATTTTATTTCATACCTAGCAAAGCACTTGTATTGAGATAAAAAAATTTGTAAAAATCTTAATTAAAACTTTTATTTGCAATCTCCATGTTAATGCAATGAGGAATATGTCTGGTAATTTTTTTCTCAAAATTTTTATGGACTACTATCTTCGCGAGTCGTGTGTGAAAATTTAGCCAGGATAAACGATTCCTTCGAGACAGAACCTTCTCGTGTCCATAAAAGCCCAACATATATTTTCCTTACATACATAACGTCCCAAAGCACGTGATATTTTCTCCTAGTCAAGACTTCCCTACTTGGTCATCCATAAGGACTTAAGCCGTTTTGAAAATTTACCGTTATCACTTTTTCCCAAAATTCTACCTCGCGAAAGTGTCTGACGTTGTGAACGTGAGTAAAAAAAATTAATTGTCAATTACAAATCGAACGTATAAGGCAACAGAGGACATCAGCGCAGTTTCGATAATGCTGAAGTCACGAATAATGATTCATGACCAGATATTAATCTCAGGTAAATCATTGGGCAATACCGATTGTCTGCGTATCCGGCGTTTCACAGGATGATGTACGATTGCGTTCCGGATCTGAAACAATTAGCTCTGGTATTCTTGATAATTAACGAGCGATAACCAGTGGCAATTCGACCCCGGAGTTTCACGTGCTGTTAACGGCTGCATTTCGGCCGAATGATTTTCGTGTTCACATTGGTTGATGAGCAGTAGCGATTCAACGTGAAATTCAAAAAAAAGCGAACCCATCGACGTTTACATTGGTCATATAAAAGTCCAAAATTTAAACGAACTAGCACAGCAGACATGATATCGTTTAAGTAAAATCCAATATTCCAGAGAGCCGGGAACAGATGAAAATGAATTATACGAAAAAAAAATGTAGTAAAGAAAAAAAAGCAGTAAAGTCAACATTTTCTATGTAGTTTCATTGACCGTGCGAAAGCATCGTGAATTGAAAGCCGCAGTACATAGGAAATACGTGCTTTTAAAGTTTTTGAATAAAATAAAAAAATATATACTCACAGAGTCAAAAGTTTTCTCGTAAAATTCTCTATCCGCCGATACCACAAATATACAACAGTACGACTATATTTAATGCTTCTTTAATTCTCTCTCTATCTTTCTACATCTATACCCCACGGAATATTCTATTATTCAAAGTTGCACGTTGAACTTTACTAACCGAGCGAAAAGAAGCGAGAACGAAGACCGATCTGTTTGGAAGTGTTCAACCGAGAAAAAAAAACAGACAGACTAAAAACTCGCCTTTGACTGTGTTTATGTGCTCTGAGTTTGCCTTTAACTTCGAATTTATCCATTAAATGGTTCACCCTTACTCACCTAAATACATAACACGAGTAAAGTCTTTGACACGTAGGAAAATACACATTATCCCCTCTTTCTGTGCGTTAAGCGTTTCAAATTGACAAAATCCATAATTTCAAACAGTAACGACATGGAGAACCTTGAAATTCGATACGCGTCAAACTTGATAATTATTTTTCAATAATCCCTAATCACCTTACACGGGTACACTCACCGATGAAAGTGATGGTGATTATCTGAATAGGAATTAAACACAATGAATAACACGCGATACGTTGAGAGTCCGTTGGGTTCGTAATTCAGCGGACTGCCACGGGCGGCGCCACGGCAGTGAAAACAGTCGTTATTGTTTTGTCTAGCTATTCGGTTCGTCCTAGCGCTGACCTCGTACCGGGCTTTAGATACGAAAAGTGGTGTTTCGAAATCACGATGAACAAATGAGACGACCAGAGTAGGTCATTCGGGCGGAAATAGACTCTTCGCTTCGTTCGAGCAATTTTTAGGACCCTTTCGCAGCTATCCGCGTGACTGCACGTGGTCGAAGGCCTCGGGGCATCGACCACGTGACAAGCCCTTCTCTCGTAACATATAGTGCCCTTTCATCCTATTCCGGGTACAAGCGATCCCCAATCCCCCTCTCTCGATCCTTGTCGGTTGAAAACCCTTTTCCCGGAGTCCGGGAAGCTTTGGATGAGACACTGGAAAATCTAGGGGAATGTGCAAAGTGCCCAGGAGCCATCCTGGAAGAGGAATTGCGATTACTTACGGGGAAGTTGAACTGCCAAAAACAAGGAGTTGGAAAATGGAATATTTTAAATTCCAAAGGAAATGAATTTCTAGGAGGATTTCAACATAACGGGAACATCCTTTTGCCTTTCTATCTCGTTACGTAAGACTATCCACGAGCTACCTCTCAAAACTGACATTCTAGAATGTTCTTACGATCCAACAAAACATTGCATTCATTTCCTTGTTACGTGGGTAGATTTTTTGGTATCTCTGAGACCGTCGTGCTTCCTCGGACCATTTTTCTTATCGTTTTACGTCTCGCGTTCCAAACCCTCGGCGCGTCCCTACTATCTCTCATCAAACCTTTTCCATTACGTACTCTTATTTATTTATTTTCCCTATCACGAATATATCCCATTCTGTATACTTTTGACAGTCGTCCTGAAAGGTAAGCTAATTATACACCTCATGATATACGTGATCCACTCCTGCCAACCGAACGAAATCTCACGAACGCAACCGAAGGGATTCAGTCGCTTGAAAAAATAATGATACATAGATCCGTAAATATTGTATGTCCTCTACCGGATAAATTGTGTAGCCATCTCAAAAATTCAGGCATCACGTGCGACGCTGATCCTTCAACCTCCACTAAAGTTACTAGCTTGTCACGTATAGAGCAAAAAAAAAATTCCCCAGAACCAAAGTCAATAGAAGTCAACTTCTGCCAGGGCCTTCGACTTACCAACTTGCTATACATTTTTTTTCTCTTCTCTCCGCTCAGCCCCTTTTTCCACATAACCTAGTGATACAAAACCCATGCTACTCCCGAAGCTCAGAGTCATCCATCAGCGAAAGAATTTCTCAAATGGATTCAGTGGATCTGGAGTTTTGAGCTTACGTAAGGTACGGTCTTCTTTTATATATTTCAATACGCAGATATAAGATACACGTATAAACATAGAGCTTAGATCTCGCCGAACACAAATATCTCTATCTCTCTCTCTCTCTCTCAATCTCCCAATCCCCCATTCTCTCCTACATCCCGAAGATAGCACAAGAGTGCTTTTGCTTTTGAATCGAATCGATTTGTCGCACTCGATGTCATTCGCACCATTCCCGCAGAATATTCGATTAGTGCAATGTCAGCCTCGATGACGTTTATCGAAGGGTCATCTGGGTCGACTGGACCTCCGCGATATAACGTAGTTCATTAACTTCCTAATCCTGTTGGTAATTGATCAATTAACCTTACACGTGGAGGTTATGTACCAGTAGGTACGTCTAGGCAATTACGTTGAGAATATTCAAGTCAATTCATCGAACCGACATATCCGACATCACAGTAGCTATCGTTCCTACCCTCTGACCTGTCGCTCCCCTATCTTGCAGCCCCTAACGTTATCGTATGGTCCGCATGTTCCAGAAATTTTCGTGTGAAATTCGGCAGCATGCAAATTAAAAGCTTATACCCCGAAACGGCACCGTATAAATAATTAAAATAATTATCAAACTGCACCTGCACTCCTAACCACAACAAAGTTCTTTGTCAGACGCCATTACGCGAGCGTACAAACACGTGCGCATTATTCCAAACACTCCCGTTCGTACTTACGTATCCTAACCTCAAAGTGTAATCCCGCTATTGTACGATTTACGTTTGCCTCGGCCAAGTACACAAAGTATTTTAGGGACGCTTTGAGTTTACTTCGTTACCGCGCTACTGGCTTTATTGGATTACTCGATTTATTACGCAACTGCATGCATGACGTCACGTCCTGTTAATGCACGGGCTACGTATGTTCCGGCGACTTTGAAATTGCTTAAATAAACACTGTGCGGTACACGCGTAACGCTCGGGTAGGAGCTTAAGGATAAAGCTCGGAACACAGGGAACAATTACGTAAGGAATTGTTATTTCGAATCGTTACGATAAATTTGCGAATTTACGATAAAGCGTTTCATCTGTCGTTTCTCTTTTTGGATATCGAAAGGAAATATGTTTTTTTTAATTATTCTTTTGTTACGCTTCGAAATATTACGAACCTTTGCTCGTATTGGGATGTCAATGACGATACGACGATTGACAGGCTTTCGCAGCTGCTTCGATCGGTGCTGTAATTTGTGCGCACTACGCGCAACCTCGCTTTACGTTACGATTCTTCGACAAAACATTGTGAATTTTTAACCGGCCCGTATCCGAGTTTTACGTTCGTCGTTTTACTGTTTCAAATTTCATTAATCGTTCCCGCCCAACGTTATTTCCGTCCTTTAGTATTCAGACGAGCGGCTGTTTATTTCGCGCGGAATATTGCACAGCATGACTCTGAATTTCGCTTGGGACAATATGCGGACACACGTAGCAGGACGATTCCGCGGAGCACTTTAACGTTTTCATCGATATTTCCTGCAATATTTTATATAGTTATTTTGCATCCGTGTTCTCTACGTCTCTTTGGCTCTTTCGAAGCAGGGAAAACTCGGGCATCGATCCGGTGCGCGAATATTATGAACCCTTGGAAAATGAATTTTAATTCAATTCCTAATGGAACAAAGGTCTGTCTTAACTGGCACATAATTTTCAATTATCCGTACAGCTCGACCCCGTCTATTTATCCGAGAAAATCACCGACTCGCATAAACTTTTCGTACAGTCGCGCGTAGCACGTGCCTGATTCGCTTCGTCTCATAAACCTTGGATTTTCGCGACTGTACCTTCATGTGCAGCCGCAAAGTCATTCGACGTGAGGCGTAAAAAGATAAAAGCAAACGTAAAAGAATATCCAGAAAGCTCATACTTGCGATGAAGTCATTTCGAAGGGGAAGAAAAAAGTATTTTTAATTATAACAGAATTTACAGCCACAAAGTGAATCCACGTCTTTGGCGTTTCGTTCTGATTGTATTTTATTTCACCTTATTGTCAGGAGCCACTGTTGCTCGGGCGTACCTCTAACCTTGTCTTAAAAAAAAAAGAAATAAACTACACTTCTTCGAATACTTGGAATAGCAGGAATGTACCAAGCCTCGAGTTTACGAAAATTTATCGACCTAATAAATCACCCAGGCGCGAACAATATTATCGTAAGATTCGACCTCGCGCGTTCTACGCTGTTTTACAATGCCTTTCGCACTTGGGCTCTCGAAATGGCGAAAGAGGATCTTAGCGTCATCGGATATCCGTTCCTTTCAAAATTTTATGAGGGTCGCGAAAATTTTATAAGTCAAGGGTAACAAATTTTTTTATTTTTCATCGTTTTAACATCTTCACCCCCTCCACCCCCCCCCCCCCGTTCCTCGTGCACTACCCATTTTTTTCTATCTGCTCTCATTTTTTTTATTTCATTCTTCACGGGTCGTCCAATGGTCAACACACTCTGGATCGTGTACCTGGATCATAACGTTATCGACGTGCATTGCTTTGACAGGATTTTAAATCAGGACACTCGTACGGGATGGAAGCGTGGCTTTTCAAAGCTTTGAGTCACGCTAATCGCATTGACCGTGACTAACCCGATGACGCTGTCCTCAAAATGTCAGACTTTTCGAAAAATGAAAAAAACGGCCGAATGGTTGTAAAAGAATTAGAATTGTCGACGAGCAAGGATTATAACGGGAGGGGACAAATGGGATTGTGATAAATATATTTGAAAACAAAAAAAAATTCCCTGCTATAGGAATAATTCGATAAAATTTTTTTTACCACCAACTGTACACCGGATCGAATATACCGGGTGATATAAAAATAGTGAACTTTTTTTTTCGGTTCGTTCCAAATAACGTAAACTGACCAATCCGTACGTGGCCATTCAGGTTACCCCTGTGAGCGTACGTGATTACTTGAATGGGAAATAACAAAGTTTTCTAATGAAGTATGCACCGCAGGACATAGGGTTAATGGCTCTCGCGAGTAAAATTTCAAGAGCATTATCGCTTCCGTTAAATTAGATTATCGTGGAGCGTTTAAAGCGCGAACGTTTCATCAATCAATTCGATTGTCCCGTTACGTTTACATATACTCGTAACCAGGATGCCGCGTGTACGCTGATAGTAAAAAGTCAAACGGAGTGACGTTGGCCTGCGTGAATTTTATGGATTTGACATTTTTTTTCCTTTTTTCAAACTTTCCCAGCACAATCACGTCCTCGTATCCGTATTAAATTTTCCGAGACGTTACGTCAAAGTGTATGTTCCGAGAAACATTTTTTTTTCTTTCCGTCGTTTTCTAGACTCTCCTTACCCCACCCACCACTGCCCCCCGCCTCCCGGTTCCTCCCCCTCTAACGCTTTATTAAGTTTCCACACTTTGTGCTTTACTTCTTGCGAACAAGTAAGCTGATTTTTGTGCCTTTCACGAAAGGCGTAAGAACTTCTGCCATAGGCGCCCATGCATACACGTATACGTAAAAGCAATATAGGTATGTGAATATTTCAGAGACCAGTTTTCAAGATATACGGCATTCCTTTTTTATTCCCTGTTATTACGTTAGAACTAAAAGTTAGATATTTCAAAAATAATGTATACTTTTTAATATCCTTAGCTTATACGTATATGAATATCGTTTTAAAGTCTCAGGCATTGTTACGTGCATATACATATATATATAAACAGCCATATGCATTACGATGCAGAGAAATCATTTCGTTTCAGGTCCTTTTTTTTTGTCGGAATCCCGAAAGCCCTAAACATCTGCCTCGAACCTATATCACACGGTTGTCAGAAACAAATCTTCCATATAATCCAAAACGAGAAATTTGCGTGGGGTGCGAATAAATTATGATATAACTGTTATGCGAACCTGGGTATTCTTCGCGTGCTTACGTGACACATTGATAAGTCGACAACAGCTTCTGAAAGAGGTTTATAGAGAGTGCGCTCAATGATAATGGGATAATCGCCGGATGTTATATGTCTGTGCGGCTCCTCTAAGTCCAGAGAAACGACTGAAAGCGAGTGGTGCAATAATTCTTCGATACGCTACGTTAATTAATTATCCTCGCGCTCCATAGAAGTCCTAACGAAGCTTAAGGAAGTTACTCCGTGGATTTAGACCTTTTGAAAAACTGTCCGGCAAACAATCGCCCATACGTCTGACAGGCAGAAGCAACGGGGGGCGACTGTGCTTGATGCAGAATCGCACGCGACTAACGCCAACCCCGGGCAACTCGGTAACTAACAACAACTAGCCAGACTGACTGAGTAATTTAGTACCATGAAAAGTGGCGGGTGGCGCTAGTGATGATTTCCAGGCTTGTCCTACGTTTCTGAGGACGAGGAAGTGATTTCGTTAATATATATATTTATATATATATGTTTAAATAAATAAAAACGATTTAGTCACGTGTTAGGTGTTACAAAAGAGTTCAAGTTTTTCTTTTCATCTTTTAAAATTGCCGCACCAGAAGTTCAGGGAATCTACTCCGGTTCAGACTCCTTGAATTCTTGAACAGTTAACTTTCAGGCTCTCTCAGGATTTCAATGGCAGCTTAACGGCTCCGAAGACGCTGAACTCAGAATCCATGTCTGAGGACTCTCTTGAGAGAGAAAGAGAGAGAGAGAGAGTCTCGCAATCAGGATCTCAGCGTGAAATTTCCATCGCTTTCGTAAAGTGCTTCCTTATTGGGTTTTCTCTCAGACGTCCCTCGTCGTCTTCCTTCCTCTTTTCCTCCCGACGGGACCTTTCCCGATGGTCGACTATGAGAATTCATGGAATTCCTATCCAGTAGCGATTCCAAGAGGAAAAACTCGACAGGATCATCCCTTTCGAGCACGCGTGAATCCGAGCGGATGTATGGCTAGAGGGATTATCCAGACCTCGCAGACCTCGACGTGGCTTAATTCGAGTAGCAGGGACCTGAGACAGTAACGAAGTGACTCCTTGTTCCTAGAAATCGATATTCCTCCCGAAGTCATTTGTATTAAGCGAACCTCAGCGTCGTTCGCACGTGGCTTTCCTTACGCTGATGGAAACTCGGCTTTTTGGCTTTAGTTCAGGTTAGTACACAGTATACGTTGTGCATGCATTATACGGCGCAAACGTCATCCCATTAACAAATTGCATATAGACATCTGACATTGTTTTGCCAAAGCATCATTAGTTTTGATTGCTTAATGGAACGTAAGTACGAATGATATTTTTGGACTTAAATTTGTAAAATTGATAACGACCAAGGATAACACGATCGTCAAGCTAAATATTTGTCAAACTTTACGGCCGTTGTCTAATAGTTCGCTGATCGATTTTCAAAACTTCCCGCCAGATGGCGATATATAGTGATTCTATTGCGTACGTTGCAAGCTTTGGAGATTTTAACTTAATTGCAGGCACCTCTGTGCGCAATCGATAATAAGCAAGCTAGGACGTAAATATTTAATCGGACATTAATGGAGGTTAATATATATATATACTGTAGCGTATATTCTTAACTCGACACCGATAACGAAAATCCGAGGGCTAACCCTACGTCACTTTCGGCCGTCCACCCTTCGTCCATGCATCCGCGTGCCAGGCGGACGCCAAAAAATTCTTTTTTCACCGGGAACTGACGAGCCGGTACGACCTGGGTGTCGAGGTGGAACATTTTTAACTTCGTTAAAACGAGAGTTCTGACGGAACCTATCGGAAGAGACGGCAGCATAACGGATCCTGTTCATTTTTGGGGATGCGTAGGTGTTGAAAAGTGTTGTGCCGGAGAGCATCGATCGATCGATCGAGAACGTAACGGACCTAACCGGAGCTGTAAATTCTAAATCCTTTCACCAATTAATTAATTGAGGGTCCTCATCGGAGCTGGTTCAGCTGATCCGTGATGGCCGAGAACTGCGTCCAGACATTCGATTGGCACTGGAGCACCGACACTGGACTTTCGGAACACACGCAGAAAATCTATAGGATTTTCTGGATATTGCGAGAACTTTCTATACCCAGTAGGAAACAGTTAGAAAAACTGTCAACAGATAGTCCGGGAGCACGAGGCACCCCGATCGGTGGTCCAAGACAGACTGAGTCTGACAATAGTCAAATTCGAGAACTAATCGTTCCGATTGGCCAAGATCCTTACAGCCGATAACTCTTACCCTTTTCCTCGGGTCTTCCCTTTAAACCGAATCGAGAGCGTTCCTCAGCGAATCGGTACGTGACTCTTGGGAATCCTCCACGGTCGCTTCCCCAGGTCAGAGGCGACATCTGGACACGGCGTCCTGAACCCGGGTCAAGGTGTTGCTCCGCTGTCCTTAACCTTACTAAAACTGTATCTTCGCTCTATAGCCCTTTGCTTTTTTTCAGCAGGGCGCCGGCATCTCACCCGGAGCTTCACAGCAGATTCGAGCATCTCAACAATAAAAAATCTTTTCGAGAGTATCGACGTAACTGTATCAATCAACCCGAGAGCGCAGCTTCCGATCAGGATGGCGACTCGAAGGCAACTAAAAAGCATAAACGTTATCCGAGGCAGTGGCAGGAGTCGCCTTGTGACTGGAGTCGAAAAATCACGTCGCAATACATACGCAGTATTTCTCGGTAACGTCGACAATCGCCATCTTTAACGCCCATCCCGTGCCTATGGCTCTTGGTCGACGAAAGGGTTAACGAGATTTGGTGACTAGCACGACTCTTATTTTAAGACGCTCTCAAATTTTACCCAAAGCCTTGAATATGCATGAGCTTGTCGGGATATTCAAAGTATTTCGGACGCTATGTAAATCACGGAGACGGTCGACAGCGAGTGCGAGAGTTTGAGGAGGGGTGAGGAGGTGGGTAATTCGAAATTAGGAGAGAGAGTTTAACTTGTCTTAAGGAAAAAAAAATAAAGAAAATTCAAGAAAAGGAAAAAAATTTGAGAAAGGGTAGAAACGAGGAAAAAGGAAATGAATGAAATATTTGCGAAAAAAAAATTGTCCTGCTCTGGATCCGTTATGAGAAACGGGTTTGATAACACTTCGGGCGACGTATAAAATTAACCCCTCGAAATAAAGCGCCAGGATGATTTTGTTATTCCATCGAGCAATGGGGTTGAACGATTATGAAATTTACCCCGTGTTGATTTAGGATTACCCAATAACTACAGGAACGTAATAATCTTATATATCCTTTAGCTTTTACGATTATTAATATCATCGTGTAATACCTCAAGGGAACGAGTTTCATACGATAGCCACCCTCCGACCTCCCTCTACACCTTGCGCCCCTCGATCGGGGATATAATATAAACGTTCCACCATTTTACGCCCCGGCTCGATCCCTAATTAATCCAATGATAAAACCGGACATTACGGATTCCCCGAGCGGCTTATCCAGTATGCCGAGGCTGCGAGCGAACCGTGGTAAACTCTTATATCCACCCCCTAACTTAGCGCATTAAATTATCGTGAGAAAAGAAAAGAGAACTTTCGCTGTCGTTCTTATCATGGAAAATTTGAATAACCCCCCAGCTAAAATTGTCTTTTCATCCCCCTCAAGGCATGTTCCCTCTTAGAGGGGTTGCTGTCACGTGGAGAAAGGCTGCCAGAAGTGGGAACCCATTAGAGCAAAAATTAATACTAAGAAGACCCACCGAATTCGATGCCGGTCCAGCCCCCTCGAGCACCCCTGTCGCCCAATGAGTAAGCATAGCAGCGTTCTCAAAGACACACTTTTTCGTACACCACCAAAAGGCTGGGTTTCCAACGTATACAACTTCTCTGTCCCGTACCCACATCTTTCTATGAAAGCGGCAACGCCTTCGGATGAACGTAGTTTCGAGAATATTCATTTAGTTCCGCAAACCGCCGTCGCAATCAACGGAGCGCTGATTGGACTCTGTTCGCGGCGAGTTAAGCGGTAAGTAGTTGAAAATGACACAGAATCGCGGGTTAAAAGTTCAATCGGCACTGATCTAGGTCAACCAGGTATACGAGTGTAGTACAAGTACGTAATATAACCATACCATCATACCCTCTTCTAGACTTTCTAGCCATTCTGGCCTTACCCTGCCCCACCACCCTACATCACCCTGCCATTCCATTTCCACTACAGAGAATACCCCCCAGGACCATCATCGTCCTCTCTACCTAGTCCAGGAGACGAGCCACCGAGCGAATGCATCCTCGGAGAATTCCCAAGCGCCCGAGACGCCCCAAGCCCAGAGGGGATGTAAGAGTAACGCTATCACGAAGGATGGGCCATTTTACTCGGAATCCTGTTATCGCCCCTATTAACCCAGTGGCGAATCAGCCGGTCACTTGACACAAGTGCGAGTAGAATTTTGACGTTGCCCATAGTTCCCCACGGGTCATCCAGTTCGCTAAAAAATTCCCCCGTCAGAGGAAACGTTCCGCGAGAACAACTTAAATCGCCTCGACAGAACGAATCGCAGAAAAGGTAAATATACGCCCGAAAGATATTTCGAACTGTATAGTCCGTGCCGGACAGGACGGTAGATAAGACTCAGGAGTTCACCGAAAGAACTGCAAACTTTCCCATGCTGGAACTGTAACACGCATTGCTCCTCTAGCACCATTTCGTGAGCAGATAAGAAGACGTTTTCTTAGGAGACAAAAAAGGTCCAAGACCTATAGAAAATTAACTGCTTCCATTTGCTTGAATTCTCACATGCATGTATATACATATACATACACACACACAGCCAATGCTATAACCTCCAATTCCCTCTTGAAAATCCTTTTCCAATATCCTCGACTTTTCCACCTCCGTTTCCAACGCCACCACACCATACATATTATCTAAAAGTTCTTTATTCTATACCACTCCATTCTTTCCACCACTCTCAGCCTCCACCCTTTATATCCTTCGATTCCACTCGGCTGCACCCTTCCATCCCGAGCCGTCACCCAACTTCGCGTCATAAAGAAAAAAAAAAAAAAAAGAGTGCAATCGATCTCCATCCTCCATTTAAGGTCAATACTTTTTTTTTTCTTTAATTTCCTCTCCTTAAACTCCTTTCAAGTTTCAATGTCCCTAGCGACTCTTACGATTGCCAGAAGTAAACGCCGTCTGTACGAGGACAACGGCACAGTGTACGAACTTCGTGTATACGTATATATAACACGGCGTCACTTTGGTTCTCGGGATTGAATGGGCAGGCAAAGTGTATCCTTTGATATCGAGATACGACAAAGCTACTACAAGGCTTGATGTTCTTTTCCCTTAAACTTGTGTCATAACCACCTGCGTCTGGATATAAAAGGGTGCGCGTACCATAGTGCTGCGCGTCGGAAGACCCTCCTCCCGATTTCCCTTACCTTTCTCTTCTGCTACCCTCTTACGTGTACTCTGTCGTATGCGTTTGCTTCACAATTTTTTTTCCATACATTATATACATATATATGTGTCCCCCTCATATTTTACTCCTTGTAAACCTCGTTTCGAAAATTGACGTCAAATTCCTGACTCCTTATAGGCGAAATGCATTGTCGTTATACGGTAGCTGCACATTTTTCTGAAAATAACGAGGTTTCTTGGAACACGGAACGTGGATGTCATTTTAGGTTCTTTTCTGCATTCACCGTATGCACATCATTTACCTTAACAATGGCGGTTACTTTATAGCGCACCTTTAGTCGACTCACGAGTTTAGTATGTTTTTTTTTGACAGTTCGCGATGCGACGTATTTCTTAGGAAATTACACGTGATTTTTTCCATAAAATAATGTATATATGAAAAATTTGAAAAATCGTATGTATTTAGTGGAAAAACGTGCATGTGCATATTTCGTAAAAAAAAAAAAGAAAAGAATTTATTTAAACACGCGTACCTTGCCGGGAGCTTCACTGTTTGCGATCTGTCAAAAAAAAAGTACATGGAACTCGTTAACCGACTATAGACCAATGTAAAAATTAAATTGTATGACGTCGATAAAACATTTTTTTTTTTTTCAACAAATCATTTCATCTCTACATTGTATTTTTCATGAGTGCACGGTATGATAGAACGATAATGCAACGAGTTTCCGTATCTATTAATTTACACGGAAATTCGTTATCTTTACGGTTAAGGTATTTTTAGCGGAAATCATTTTGTATGGATTTACTATATATATATTTGCTCAGAGAATAGCACTAAATTAATTCGAGACCTTTCAGCGCTCATCCTCTGCTTATCCAGAACGTGTATTAAAAAAGAAGCCGGTAGTAGATTGTTTCGCGGCAGGAAGCCGTAGCTGCGCATACAAATTTTACTGCATATTCTGCAAGGGAAACTATTTAAAAAAAAAGAAACGTAAGAGTAACTGGGGTTGGAAATCCGCGTTACGTTGTTCGGCCATACGAGGAGCTGGATAGAAAAGCTGCTCGTGCAATATGGGTTATCGATTAAACTTTCCTGGGAGAGACGCACGTGCCAACTTTGCCGGGTTGGTAATGAATTTATTAATTAAAAAGCGTCACGCGAGAATTTCGCCGA
The DNA here is from genome assembly GCA_036026315.1 of Trachelus stipa. Lineage (NCBI taxonomy): Eukaryota > Metazoa > Arthropoda > Insecta > Hymenoptera > Cephidae > Trachelus > Trachelus stipa. The sequence goes on from JAYRCB010000379.1 coordinate 422,540, forward strand.
CGCCGTAAGCGTATGCGGCAGCATTTTCTGCACGTAAGACTTACAGTTTCGCGATTACTTTATACGATGCGGAATATTATGAAGGTATACGTAATAAAATTTACACGGGGTATATATACGTATATACTTATCAATGTATAGCTATACGTGTGGGGCTTGAACGTTCCTATGCACGGAAGAAAGGAACGGTAATGGTTACTGGTCTGGTTAGTAGGAACAACGAGGTAGCATAGAGAATGAGGAACGGCGTGGAATAGGACTGGTTATTTAGGAGATAGTAACCACTTACTGTTTTCGAAGTAATTCTTATTGGTTTGGTCCGTACGAATATTTTGCTGCATATTAAAATTCCCTGTTAACCACGCTAGTAACTGTTGCGTCGTCCTCTTTTCATCGACTTAGGGAACACGCGCATCACTTGGTAGGAATTGTCGATGAAAAAAAAATTCAAAAAAAAAACGTCAATCAAATTGATCCGACTCAATTTCGACGTCAATGTATAAAGTATCCCGGGTTAAATGAAATTTCTCGTATTTCGAGCCCAGAAGTTTAAACGACGAGAAAAAAGAAAGTATCACTCGTTACATTTGTCGCGCGTGTTCTTGACGAATAAAAAGCGGGAGCTACAATCGCCCAAAGGAGAAACGACGATGACGACGAAGTCGGCGACACGACTCTCGCGATAAAAAATTGTCGCGACGCTTGCAAATCGTCCCGAGTACTTTGCGCCTCTTTATCGCCCCCTGTCGTTCTCCCACGGTGAAATAATTCAGCGAGATTTCGCGAAACCGAGGGGGATTGGCAAAGCCAAGGGCCCCTTTGCTGCTTTGCATTCGGCTGGTTCGTCTTGCAATTTGCCTGTAGGTAGCGTTAGCGAAGGGAGGCTAATCGCGAGAAAGAGAGTAAGAAAATTACCAAGATAACACCCGGTATCTCCGCGAATCTTATAAGACCCGATGAAGATTTTGGAAATCTATGTAACTCCAAATTTCACGAGCCATACATTTTTCTGATAGACAAAATTCAGGTATGCAACGATTCTCCAATTTTTTTGTCTTTACGGCGAAGCAAAAAAATTTTGATAAAAATACCTTTCGTTTTCTCTATTTTACCTCCCACGCTGATCGTCACTCCATTCTATACGCGACTGTCACCACAAAAGGATTCAGACGTGTAGAAGGGATCGGCCAATGAAAAGATTCTTGAGCGTTGCGAATCCTTGCAATTTCTTGTGGTAAAGGTATACGAGTTCGATTTTGCTATAGAAATATATATATATATATATATATATATATATACGAATCTACAGCATGAATTACTTTTATTTCATATCCTATTCACATTTATTACCCGGGCGCAGCTTATTTCTACTGCTCTTTGATTGCCCGTCCAAACGAAGAATTACGCTTAATGAATTCCCGTGCACTTAGCTCCTTTAAATATTATTCGTTCCATTAAATTTTTCCAATAATCCGTATAGATTATATTTAACTCGCGGAGTAAGAAATCGTAAGGATCAAAGATCCTCGTGGTATTCCACAAAGTGTGGTACCGGAATTTATTCCTTTTTTATTTTTACTCTCCCGGCCTTCCCTCCCCCCCATTTCATCACCACGCACAAGTTAATCAATCGCTTGACCCGCGCCACCCGGCGGTCAACGTCGATGCGCAAAAATGCGTTTAAAGAAAATGCCCGAAATAATCTTAGAAAAGTTAAACGAGCGTACGATAAAACAAAGGATCAAGGAACGTAAGCAGAATTGACGGAACGGAGAGGAATTGGATCGAACCTTCACAACAGTCCCATTGGACTCAGGGGATGAAAGTATTTTGAGCGCATACGTATGCAGAATGATTCGACCCGGGCGAGAGTCCGTGGTTTTTTTTTTTTTTTTCGTCGGGCGCGAGAGTGCCTTTGCCGAGACCTGGCATTTTCTTTAGAAAAGGGGTTAAAAGGAGTAGAGGAGTGGGGGGGGGGGAGGGGGGAGGGGAGGCGGAGAGCAAAGAGAAACAATGGAAGAACGAAGTAGGAGATTTTCATACAAAAGTCCAAAAGAACCTTGATATCTCTCTCTCTCTCTCTCTCTTGCTTTCTCTCGCCATTTATAAACGCTTTCCACCTCTCTCTGTCATTCTCTAAAGAACAGCTCTATTTCCCCTATTCCGTTCTCCATAAATTCCCGTCTAACTAGTTTTCATCTGTCGTAAGCGGAGTTAATCTAGCCGGATTTAAAGTGGCGAACAAGAAGGTCGCCGGCAATTAAGCCAAATTGCACGATTATGCAAATAACGTGTATTATTGTTGCGAAAAATTCACGACGAATCCAGCCTTTCGTTTTATCGCCGAGTTATCCTCATACGTAGATCAACGACGTAACAGGATCCGAAAATGAATTTTCAGGTAAATTGATGAAAGAAAATTTTCCCCCCAAAAAAAAAAAATTCCAAATCGTATTTTGCGGAACGCGAAGAAATTTCGCGACAAGTTATGTACAGGAGGAAAGTGAAATCGGATTGAAGCCTCTTTGAAGGGGTAACGCCGCGAGAGCTATAAAGGCTAAATTACGTATTAAATTCAGAGTCGACTGTATCCGGGCACTTTCGGTCTGCTATACATATGTATGTCAGCCCGCATTAATGTTTCATAAATATATGTATACACATATGTAATGAGAGTGCAGCAGATACATATATCTATAGAGCCGTTGCTGCTGCAGCTACTTGCCAGCCACTTGGATCTCTTTCCAACGCATGAAACGTCTCTTCGAGGAGTTACATGGAGGCCCGTTAAATATTTCAAAACGTAACTCCATCCGCTATTCGGATTTCGAAAATTCCCACGTTGTTACGGTTAACGTTGTAAAAGGTGACAGCTACCAGATACGTATGAAACGCATACGTCAGATTCATGTGGAAAATAATAAATCTGCCTCTGACAATACACGGATGAAAATTTTATATGGCTAATATAAGGGTAGTGTAAAAATTTAATCGAGGGTATTTTCTTGTAATCAACCCCCCCCCAACCCGCAGGTAACGCAAAAACCTTCGTATTAAAGTTATATTTTAATTACCGAACTTCCAACCCCAAACTCCATGCAATGGTTACCTGGTATAGCAAAAATTATTACCACGCCCGTTAATCACCTTATTAATGACGCGACGGGAAGGAAAATTTACATCACCGGCCCTGTGTAATCTCTAATGAAAAATTACGCGAGCGTAGGATAACCCGTGTTAGGGAGACAAGAATTTTTTTTTCGTTGGTAGACCTGCTTATCTCCACAATATGACTTTTGAAGGATATACAGCCACTTTGTGTAAATATACTGTCGCGTGGACTAAGTCGTAGGAGAGAGAGAGAGATGGACTTATGCGATTAGAATGGACTTCTAGACCGTTCGAAAAAACAGACTTTTCATGGAAAAGAGGTGTTATGAAAAATCTCCGTATACATCGTTGAAAAACGGTATGGATGATTTGATGTAAAAAAAAAAGTCAATAATTTTACTCACGGTCATCTCGGCGCAGGAATGATCGATGAAGGTCAATTCCGATTCCTCGCCGTCCAACTTAACGCTGACGGTTTTCTCGCCGGATTCGTCATCTGTAACACACATTGCTACTCACAATACAATAATGCTTAATAACATCGATCGGAAAGATTTTCTTAGTTTTCACAACAAAAAAAAACGTAATACATTTAAGTAATACATTTGGATAATAGAGAGAAATTTTCATATGGCTATGCGCGATAAGGAGTTATAGCATATATATATATATTTCATTTGATAAATATCAACCAGAGCAGACTGTTCAATCTGGTCCCATTGTACAGTGACTATAGTTTAGGGGATGAAAAAAAAACAAAAAAAAATTCATATTCGACGCAACTACCCTCTCCGGGTCTCCGCGACTGTCAGATACGCCAATGCGGTTTAGAACGGGCTAACACGAATCGACTCGGATCGTCACGCAGAGACAGTTTCAAAACTGGGTTAAGGCAATAACTATTTAGTGCGATGCCATTTTCCTTTTCTTTTTGGTATGGATATCGCCGCTTGGCGATAGCTTTTCTTTTCTTTCTCTCGTATTACCTACACCCCTTTTGTGCCATTATGGATAAGCGTACGTAACATTCGTACGAGAACTCCTTGTCCCACGTGCTTTACTTTGCGTATCGTTCGTGTCGATAAATATTTTTCGAAAATAAAAAAAATTGTACATTAATTAAGAATTTTGATAAATTTTCACTTTTACCGGTATAATTTGATTACTATTTTGATTTTTTTATTACGTTCCATTTTTGGGGTAGTATATGTTTGACATATCGGGGGGGATGAAAATGTAATTACGGACTTTGCGGATATTCAGTAGAGGGTGAATTGCGTTGGGAGGAGTAATATATAGGAATATAAAAATTTCAACGATCCCCTCGGCTCTTCACCCTTGCCAGTGAAAAGCAATGAACAGACGTTCGACGAATCTTATGCTTTTAACCCTGACAACCATTCAACCGCAACTGGCACTCCCGGACTACCCTTATTTCAAGCCAAAGTCCTCTATGGTATACCACCGTCACTTGTTTAGGGCTATGGTTAAATTTCATCCCTTCGTGTGACCCTCCACTGAGTCACGTTAATGGACGCTGTTTCTAAGCCTGCTTAATCCTGAACATATTTGGGGGATGTTTTTTAAAAAAAAAAATTTTCAGTTACTGGAAGTACGCGTTGCGGGTAATATTCGAGTGGACTAAAAGCATCGCGTGCACGCGTCATTTTGGATACGTGTAATACAGTTTAAGAAAAAGGCATGGTATTTTCAAAAATTTTCTACCGGGGGAGGACTTGGAAAGATTCGTATATTTGAAAAAAAAAAATTGAACATAAATATTAAGGAGTCGAAAATATTTTAGAAAAATGTGAAAGAATAGGAAAAATATGTATATTGGAAGAAAAGTGATTTTCATGAACTAAGATAATAAGTGTAACCACGGAAACCTGTTGGTATAAAAATGTTCGGAGGTTATTTCACGTAGGGGATAAGTACGACTTGGTACTGTATATTATTTTCACACGTGAGATTACGAGCAGATTAGTATGGAATTGTTTAAGCTTTTTCGTCGTTTGTCATTCGTTTCATTTTTAATGCTTTTTTTTTTTCTTCATATTCTAAATATCATACGTTCCTCTTGCTCATTCCGGTGCCCCAGGACAGTCGTGACAAACCTTCGTCATGGGAACAATGAGCATTGCCTACGAGCGACAAAGGGAGAAGAGAGGTAACGAAAATATATTATAACGTACAGGGAGAGGGCAAAGATTTTCGAAAAAACTAGACCGACGAGAGCGGTCTCTGGTAATCCTAACTGTCAAAAAAAAAAGGGAATTCATACGCGTCAGCCGACGAATCATCAATCACGATAAAAAACGACAATACTCGGGTAGATTTTTAGGAAAGAATTTACCCGAACCGAAAATCCCATTAAAAATTTTATTAACAACGATTGGTAAAAAAAAAACCTTATAAAATCTGTCATATCCACGACAATTCTCGATCCTGTAGTGAAATTGGTAGAAAAAATGAAAAAAAAAGTAAATTAGCAAAATAAATTTTCAGCCATACTTAACCTCAATGCTTACCTAATACGCCTTAACCGCGTCTACGTAAATCGTGTCGTTTCTACAAAGCGGCCCGCGCGATATGCCGACGTAACACGAGAACGCCCTCGAAATTCTATATAGAAATTCGCTAACGTAATATACCTTTTTTCCCAATCCGTTTTTCCTTAGGGACTTTATTTCCTTGCGAACGTCAGGCAAGAATTTACGTGAAATATTCGAAAGGCCGATGAAAGGTATTCGAAGGAGCGGTGGGTTCTGATAAAAATATATATATTTTTTTTTTCAAATGACATGTCGCTAAGGGAGGATTAGAGGTTCGCTAAAAAGGGGGGTTGTTTTGTATGTACGTGATAAAAATGCTTAGATTATCTCGTTCTAGGTGAAAGTAGTCCTCGTAACAAATGCGCCAGTGCTTTTTTGTTTCCACGCGTGTCAGCCCTTAGGGTTGAAAACTCCCGCTACCACCCCAGCCTGAGTAAACGATTATTCACCAGGTCTTTTATCTTTTACGAGATCGTTACGCGGACGCCTTTATATACAGTATCAGTGTATAAGCCTTTACGTGCCGGTAACATCAACCTACCCTCACCCGACGTCTTCCCATCGCCCCGTACCTAACCTCACTTCTTACCAACCTACAAGGTTACCGTTGAATTTCCTTTCGGCGGAATAATAACGAATTCACGTTTAACGGACCGTTGCACCCCATACTCGCGGGCGTCCCTTATTCCTGCACGGGAAGGGAGGCGTCGGGGTGCTCTGGAAGCTCGAGCGTCGTTCGACGACGTTCCTCATCCTTGAAAATTCAATTACCCGTCGTCACAGACCGGTGGCTCTTTTTTTTTTAATGACATTTTTTTGGAGACACTTACGCGTACGAAAATTCATTATGCACGGTACGCAGTATATACCTGGAGGATCGATACGATGGATTTTCCTAGTTTCAAATCCCTGAAGACACTTTGCTACCCTAATTGACCACTTTATTAATTTCTGGTTAATCGACGGGACAAATTTCAAGATAAATTGCTCCCATTACCATCGAAACCTTTGACCCGTCCAACGGCTACTGATCAAATTTTTTGGTTGTTGCATTTTTAAGGAAATGTCACGCAGTGCCATCTATCGTGTGAAAATCGAAGTCGACAGACAGCCAATCGAATTTCGTCAAACTCCTCGTACGAGTGCGAACTTTGTGTCGTAGGCGGGCGATAAAGTTTGGACTTTTTCAAGATGGTCGACGGTCCGAGCATACATAGTGATATTATTCGTGGACCATGTGTACTGCGTATGAAGGTGGCTGAAGGATCGTTAAATTGCCGTGAAAAAATAGATTGCATTTTGATCGAACGATCGGCATGTATCTCCACGCATGATTACTTGATGGCAATTTTATTTTACCCAAAGAAGGACTCTACGATAACAAAATAGAAAGTAGGGTAAATGTCAGGGTTTTTTTTTAGATGGAAAAAAACTGGATACATAATTGATTATCGATCATATCCTCATATACAGATACGCGGAATTAAAGGGCGGATACCCTTATGCAATTTATCAAAGATAATGGAAGAATGAGAATGCGTCAATTATTTTTTTTAACGATAGTATCTGCTATCGGACAGAAGCGTTACTTAAGGTATCTAAAACTCATTTAGTTGAGCCACCCGGTATATGTGATAATGTAAAAGCAACGTTTGAACCACGATAATAAAATTGTAAGGTACGCTAATCGAATTGCTGGGAACGCGAATATCTGGTTACAGTCAGGCAGATAGGAACGTAATCTCCACGAGAATGGAAGGTCGTGAATTGTCGAGTATCAGGATCTTTTTTTCTCTTCTTTTTCGTATTTTCATTATTTAATTCTACTAGATTCTATGCGCTGATATCACGTAGTTTATACCGTTTCGCGTTTACCCGCCTCTCAGACTGGAATACAATAAATTTAATTCCTCGTCCTGCAAGCGGATCATCGGTTAAACAGAGAAACCCTACGTTTCACGACCGAGAAATTAGTGATTTTTCCCTAGAAATTTTTTTTCCAAAATTCCACCACGTGGAACGCATTCTTCTATGCACAATATTTCATCGCAATCGATCGCTCATCTATTTTTTCATCTCGTACAGGTTATCTCAATTCTTTACATAGTCCGTACACGTATATAATTAATGCTCCACTCGTACTCAAAATACAAGTTTCAATTATCTTAAATCACTACGCCAAGTTGTTACCGACTACGATACTGCAGACTTGCATAACTAAGCCATACGATGGGGCTGCTTAGTTATAATGCAACAGATAACACGATACACCTGCCAGTTTATTAATTAGCTAGAACTAGCTGGAGCTAGCAGTATCGATCCTGCAGTAAATCAACAATGATCTCTGCTTGCTGAATAATTGCTGATTGAAGCAGTAGGCTTGAGACTGGGAACATTTACCGATAACAATGTTATTGGAGGTTGAGTCTTGTATTATCACTGATGAACTTCTGACACCCCAATCATAACAGTAGCTGCATAGTGCGATAGGGACGATATAGATTTGCGTCCAAGTACCAGGAGTTATCATGATGATAAGTCACGCTTTGAAAATCAAAAAAAGATCTTGCAGAGATCCAACGATGATACTGCGTCGCTGATGTTCTGATGATTTAGAAGAATTTTCATGCCAGACACTAGCGCCATCTGAATTTCTTTTTCCCACGAGTCATGATAGCTCGGCAACTTTGCACTCTTTCCAATCAACCGATCGAATTCGCCCCTCTCATAGTTACGTCTTTCCAGGGGAGGGATGATGACTAGGGGATGATAGTTTCTCCGGTCGTAAGAACGAAATTTACGAGCAATTTACAAGAGGAAGATATACGACAGGGCGTTTTGGAAATTGTTGCAGGATACTAAGAGTATCTTGCTGGAACAGAGAAAAGAGGAGAGAATTAAAAAAATTCCGTAGGAGTAACGAAAGAAAAAAAAAAGAAATATTAAAATGGTGACTTAACGATATCAATAGGCAGCTGTAAAAGCAGTAGAGATCCGAGCGAAAAACGTAATGGATTCGTCTGCCATCTCAAAGAGCGTAATAAATCCGTTTATAAAATGGCTACGAAGCCCTGATGACCAAGGTAACGAGGTATTCACGGCGTTTCTCGTAGCAAGAGTTTGTATAGTTTGTATTTGTTAGAAAAAAAAAAAAAAAAAAAAAAAATAAGAACAAGAAACAGCAAGGGAAAGAAAATGAAGGCTCGAACATCCGGCAAAGTCACTCGAGGATGCTAATTGTAGAAAAAGCTTGTTCGATAACGTTCAAAGCGTTTCATTAAAATATTTGAAGTGAGATAGGGGGTGAGTGGGAGGAGAGGAAAGGGGTTGTCACCAGGTCGATTAAGAAAAGTTCCAATTAAAAGGTATTGTTAATTAAGAAAATTTTACTCACCGATCGAAGTGTCATAGGCGTGCAGATATTCCGAGGTCATGAATTGCGACACCAAGGAGCTTTTGCCAACCGCAGGAGCACCCAGCATCAGGACCCGATAACGAGTGGGTCCTTGGGACCCGCTGCTCTCCCGTGAACTCGCCAAAGATCCCGCAGCGGATGTCCTCGCAGATCCAGGATACGAAGCCGTTAGATATTCCGTGCTGTAACGAAGAAAAGTACGGAAGTTAAAGTCAGCGCAAAAAAAAACACCAAAATTACTAGATCAATTATAATCCCGATGAAAAAAATTTGTGCCGATGAATCGGAGATGTCTCTCGGGACGAAATTATTTACCCGGTTAAGATAAGACTGCAGAAAAATGTGAACGGATCACAAAAATTCGTAGCCTGCAAAACGAAATAATTTGACATTTGACTTTGAATTAATTCCCTTCCCAACGTTGCGCCCATCGCAGTCTATTTCTGTAGTCTGACAATTTTTCCAACACGATACGGATAGACTGAACGTACGGTTTTCGCTCAGTGACAAAAGAGTTCTCTCATAAAATCTAAAGATTCGTCACGTCTTTTACCATATCGAACATCCAGCCTGGCTGAACGATCGGGAGGCTTAATAAACCGTCGTATTCCTTCCAGTCACGTAATTCCCGATAACGGAACGCGACCCCGAAGAACTCTGGTACATACTTGCTGTTACTAATAGTACTAATTGAAGTGGGTTGCGGCTAGGCGCGAAGGGTGGGACGATTAGTAAGGGGGATGCGGATCGTAGAATCCATTTTGCCAAGTTGAGAATTCTCCTGGAACACGTAGACGGTCCTTTCGCGGTGCACTGGCAATTCCTAAGGAAATCGCAAAATTATTTTTTCCCTCAATCCGATTAACCAAAGTATTCTGATGGCTTCTAGGAGCAATATCAGCCGTACGTTGCAATTTGGCGAATTCGTTCAGACCCGCGACTGGTGAAACGAACACGTGGGACTGTCAAATTAAATTTTGCAATTTAGCGAGGTACCATTTTTTTTTGGACGAGGCCCGTCTTTCTTTCTTTCGTTTTTTTTACACTATATTGTCCCGGAGGCTGAGTGGATTTTTTAATTTTCGAGGGTGCCCGCAGCCACGTATACCTCCGGAGGTACGATGAAAAATAGAGAATTCACTGACGCTGCTGAACTGGAAGATCCATGACCCGTGTAATTCAATTAGGAATGTGTGTATATATATATATATACACACAAATATCTCTGAAAAGGATCATATGTACATGTATACATAGACATTGTCTTTACTCTAGGCGGCCTGTATAGGTATATACGCGTTAGGGTGTTATAAAGGCTGTGGAATGCATCGGGCAGAATAAGAGGGGTCGTACTTAAAGTAAATAGACGATGACGTAACGGTATACGGGAAATTTGCAAAAAATAAAATTCTTCGTGCAACGCGTCAAATGAAAATGATCTTACAGGATATTCCTTGGGATTTTATCATGAAAAATATAAATATATAAATTTACAGAGAAAATTGTCCGGCTTTAGTTTCCCTTATCGTCCGGGTGTTAGGGTTTATTTATATTTCTTGAAAAAAATGCCCTGGGCATCCTATCCAATCGTCGATAGCAAATAATCAGATTGGACGTGATTGCATGGGTCTGGTCAAAAAATAAAAGGCGCTTGTACCGAGAAAACCGGATATAGCTACCTGTTCAAGGTGGCGAAAAAGTCAGGCTGTTCGGTGGAGCGAACTTGCTGCTATGGTAAAGTCAAATCTTGGCTTCCGGTAGGATTGCTTAGGACTGGAAAACATATGGCATAAACGTAGGAGGCACAGAAGCCGGCGCAGGACATGCTGGAATTTTGACAAGGGTTTCCAAATTCAAAAGGGCGAAACAGGACTATTTGATAAAACTGCTCGGAAGAATGTGCGAAATGTGTTTGTTTTAAGAGATTTCCTGAAAGGCGAGACACTCGACGTCACGGGAAAATATTTAATCGGGCTCAAGAAGCAAAACTCTAACCAAAGGTAACGGCGAGAGGGACGAAGCAAGAGGTACCACTCCGGTATAAGATGATAATAAAAATAATAATATATATATATTGTATATACATGTGTATATACATGAAATCCATAGCACCGCACAGCAACCCTCTTTCGAAGGGATTCGGTTCATTGAAAAGGATCGTATTATACCTTTTTCTTTATCTTCATCCCCTTTGTGACTATAGTAAATTAATTCCATTCTCAGTTCACTTATCGTCCCTGTCATTTCTTCAAAATGCTCCGTCGCCCCATTTTATTCTCTCGCGACTGAATCAAATCAGAAATCACGTGGTTAAGCCAGCGAATTATTCAATTTCGCATTCTCATACTATATTCGCGCCATAACGTACGAGCTGTCGCTCGCGTTATAAATTCCGCATTTAATTGCTTCGTCAAAAATAATTATTTCGCCTATCACCGTTAAGCTTATGAACAACGTGAAATTTGGGAAAAAAAAAGAAATTTTTCCGCATCCCACTCGCAGTGCTGTCGTGGATCCCTGATGATTTCCGCCGGCACTCTAAGGTCCAACACGTGTGTCTACGTCACCACAACGCCACACGTAAACTCACGCGTTCGATCTAGAGTAACGGATATTTTTCTTCCCTCATTGTCCCTTCGTTCTTCTCTCGTTTGCCATTCATCGAGAAAACGGATTTTTCCTCGCCGACCAATCCATTACGTGATTCGAAAGCTTTAACGCGAATAACACAAAACGTAAAACTAGACAAGAATGAAGATAAAAGAAACTAAAGGACCGAGAGATAAATCTTCGTAAAACGTTAACGACGACAATCCGTATCGACTAATTCATTATATTAAAGCTAAGCAATTAATTAGAAAAAATGAAATCGATACTCCGTCGCACAGTGTAAAAGTATGTCACTGAATTGCATGAAATTAATATACGAACGGGCGTTATTCAATTTGTCAAGATTTACACGCATGTACCTATAAAAAATACTTATGACACATACGATGCATACAACGCCTTCCGCATACGATTCGCAATAAATTTTCCTAAAAATAATTCATTCGCCTAAAATTTCCATCTTTTCTCATTCTATGACCTTCTACGCGTCCCGGCCCATTGGTTGGTACAAGATGCCAGGACTCGAGTAATATCGAAATGCCAGTATACGAATAAATATACTAGATACCTATTACATCCGTCTGCTTACTTCTGATGCGCATCACACGGCACCTCGGAGACTTTCGATAGAATATTAAATTCCGCTCTTGATATGCTAGTCAAGAATATTAATTCAGTCCTGCACCCTTGTTACTCATATCAGAGAATTATTCTACGCGAATCTAATTACAAACTACTCTGACGTATATAGAGAGTACAGTTTGCTCTGCTGTACTTTCTTCAACTATAACAACAACGGAACAACCCAGAATTCTCAAAACTAATCAGAGCGATAACAGTGATGAAAATTTACTGCAAACTAAGCGCGTCGTACGTCAGACTATCATTGATACAGAAGAGTTAAACTACAGAGTGCTAGAGTCGGGTAAACATAAAGAGTTATCATACCGAGAAGTAACTTCCAAGTAAGACGGGCACGACAGTGCCTAATCAAAGGCAACTTGAAAGTGACTTTCACAGTAATTACCTAATCGAAATCGATCGACCGTATACGTATCGTGTCAACTATCTACTGTCTATCCAATTACACATAAATGGACGGAGTATCGCTCTGGACTCGGGTAAGTGACCTCTTATGCTAACCACTTCAAAGGTGTCTACGAAGTGACCTTAGGAACTCCTTACACAGTGTCGTCGTATCGTTATGGTCAACGCGTATCCGGTAGTGGATTTGCCAAGTTTATTCCTAGGATTAAGCGGTTGATGGCCGACCTTGATTTAGCCAAGACTCATCCCTAGGTATTCGGTAGAGCTTAAGGAGACGCCATAGAATCGGACTGATTCGAATTAGTAACGAAAGGTTGGGGTCCGAATGACATCTTCTTGGTTTGCTCAGTGGCCGTTATATAGAGGTATCGTTTTCTGTGTTTTCTGTCTTCCCTTTCTCCGCTGGTCCTGCGTGTATCGTGAGAAACGTGAAGAAATCTCTAGAGCTTGCAGCCTCCTCGTAGCAGGACTTATTAGACACTGTCAAGGGAACATGTAGGGGATTATTTAAACTGCGTAAGTTTGAAATTGTCATTTTTGGACAATTTTTCTAATTATTTATACAAGCCTGGAGATTTACCGTGTGTTAGTGGATGGAGGTGTACTCTGTTGTCTTTTCCTTGGTATGGGATGGGATTGTGATAATCTTTTTTTTTTTTTTTTTCGTCCGTACCTGGAGTTACTCGAGGCGACGCTGTTGTTCGAACGGGAACGACGACTTTTCAGGGAGTCACCGCGATTAATGACCAACTTCCCGGTGATGCTGAAATGCCTCAGCCGATAATATTCCTGCTCCTCGTTTGTGTTTGGCATACTCGCGACCCTTGACCTTTGCTGAGGAAGACCCAAAAAATTCGGACGGTCGGACGAACGACTTCCTGATGTTTTTACCGACTGGGAACGGCTGTGATGAGGACTTCCATATCTGTAATAACGTATAGTGGAATTGGATTAGCTATTTATAGTGAATGAAAAATGTTTTTTTTTTTACAAAGGTAATTGTCGACAATCGAACGAAGAATGCATTGGCGAATATTATCGTGGGATATTTTGAATTTGGCGAAACCCTCAAGTTTTTTAAACGTCGTTAAACGGCGAATGCTACGGCCGTTTGAAATTTTACAAACACAATGATTTACTGATCGAATGATATTTAATGGGAGGCTGATCAGGACCGTTCGCGATGATTAACGACCACGAATTATCTAATGGCAGCTTGCGAGGATGGACAGTGTCAGCATGTCGTAGGTCATTTAATGGATTATTTCGTTGATTCTGTAATTATTTACGGGAGCGACAGAACGGGCCGACTGCTGGAATAATGTGAAAGGGGTGTAAGGATGAGTTTTTTGATAAATTATGGAAACAAGCTTTTACGCTGCCAAGGATAAAAGAATTCGACAAATTTTTGAATTTCTCTATCGATTTTTGGATATTTAGACGACGACGCGATAGACGGCAGTTCTCGTGTTAAAAAAGATACGCGTGGACCTGGAAAGTGACAGTGATTTTCCAGAATCTCTTTAGCGCGAGATCCACGTTGGAGCTAATTTGTCGCATATCGAAAATATCTCGAAATTTTTTCACCATTTTTCGCGATGCTCGTTCGTCGTCGCTTCACGTGCGCATTCGCGTTATGCAGTCAATTCGACGGATTACCGCTTCATTAAAAACGTAAATATATGAAATAATTTTTCAGTTTTAGTTTCAAAGTTTCAATATTAATTACTGAAAGATTGTCTATGACGTATAATTGAAATCAGTCACTTAGACGTAGACATTTTTTTTCCTTTCTCCTGGCATCTCCTTCGCTTTCAAAAACTTTTCTATTCACAGGCCCGCCCCTCGCTTTATTCTTGTCAAGAAGCTAATAAAGAAATCCTCCCTTATTTCGCATCAATTCTCCGTTCTCGAAACTGGCTTGATAATAAAATATCAAGGACCTTTGTTCGGCGCTAGGACAAAAATTTCATTAATTTTTTTTAAATCTTCAAAAAGTCCCAAACTCGAAAAATGATTTTTCGAGAAGTATTCAGCCCGATTAAGTGCTTCGAGGAAAAAAAAGGATATAAAGAATAAAGGAAAGAAAATCTAAAAAAGGAGCCTTGTTTTTGTTTCGACGGTGAAACGACGGTTATTTACCCATTTTCATGAAAATTAAAAAATCTCAGTTTGCTGTGGTCCTTGGATAGAATTTTTTTTTTACAAAATAGATGCGTTCCTGGTTCGAAAGCATCACCTGGTAACTACGTTACTTCTCGTCTTGTGAAATTAGTCAGGTCGAAATTAAATTGGAGCACAAAGGGGTTTCCTCTCTGGCAGTTCCATTAGTGAGGTCGTGTAATAATTTCCCGGTAGATGTCACGCGCCACTTGCCCGTAACAAGCCTATATCGTGAGAGGAACAGACTGAAAGGAGGATAGGATCATTAGAAAGATGATTACAAATAGACGAATATCAGATAAGCAGATGAATGGACGAAAGGAACTCGGAAAGTCATTTTAAAAAATGTAGAATGGATAAAGCGTGGGAAAAATCGAAATTCGAAGTATCATATATGGTCCATAGAGAGGCTGCTGATGCACAATGGAAGATTCTGAAGCTATTACACAATATTGAAAACTAGTATGGAAACTTTTTACTTTGAGTTACGTACAGCATAGACGCGGTAGGTGCACCCCAGCCATGTGCTCGTCGAAGAGAAAATATGAGAATTTCAATAATTGATAGACGCGAGGGTAGTTTCATTTATTTTTGTCTGCCAAATTCTGATAAGGACATAAGGAAGGTCGTTGTGGAATTGAGGCTGTTAGAGGCATTTTTTTTCATTCGTTTTCTCACTCACGGTTCGTAAGAGAAAATATACTCTTACGAGAAAAAAAAGCTGAGTAATATTTCGGAGTTTGAATATTTTACGGAATACAATTAATTTTGAAAAAAAAAAAAAAAGAAATAATATCGGAATCGAGTATTTCCGTGACGCGTACAATTGTGTCAGTGTGGAGAATCCCAACGGAAATTGAACTAGAAAAGTTAAAATGAGTTTTCCGCAAACATTTTTACGATACTTTTAATCGAATTTAGTGGGCATTACGCTCTGGCACTTCCGGTGTCTTTCCGCGAATAAGGAAAAAAAAGACTAATAGAAAACAGTAGGGAAAAACGGAAGAAACTAAGACTCTCTAACGTAATTCTACGATGAAATTTCTTAATTTCGTCTCTGCCACGAGGAAAGCCTTTATATACAGTGTGACCAATTACGAAACGTATTACATGAACGAATTCCGTGTTTCTAGGGCCCTTAAGATTTCTTCTCGCCTCTTTAAGGAAACTTGTGAAACTCTAAAAAAATAAAATAAAAGATCCACAATCTCTCGCTTCGAGAGACGAAACAAAATGACTGTCGGTGAAATGTGTTCTGAAAATCAGCACTACTGAATAACAGGATCGTGAAATTCCCACGGTACAACTTAAAATCCCTTTAATTAATTCATCGTGTAATACACCCTCCCAAAAGTGGTGATACGCGGGATGCCGTTACGCCAGTGGAATGCGGGCAGTTGTTTGACGGCAGTTTGGGGGAGGCGATTACGAGCTGTTTAATCTTCATACGTCAGAATTTAACATGAAAACATCTCAATGAATAATCGCGAGTCAGACCGAAGCGGTGAAGGCGGATAAAAAAAAATGAATAATAAAATTCGATGGGATTGAAAAAACGAAGACTGAGAAGAAGAAGAAGAAAAAAATAAATCGTTATCATTTACATTGGAAATGCTAATCCGTCCAAATTGTATACATCGTCCGAAATTCCGTGGGCAGCCACTCGTTAAAATTCAATATGCGGCCATTCCGAACCCCAAAAAGTCCCGAGGGTTTTGGATAAGCAAAGAATTGCTAAAAAAGACAAGCAAAAGAAAAGGCGGGACGACCAAGATTTCACCGGATAAGTACGTCTGTGTTGTATCTTCTGTCCTTCCCAGTATGGCCTAGGATACTCTGGTTATACGTCGGCGGAGCAAAGATAAGGGCGGTTCTGAAACTGAAGCTACGAGAGAGTACAGTCAATCTTTTTGGAAGGGTAGAGAAGGCAGCCAGCTAGTGCTAGGGTTGGTAGGTTGATAGGAGGGTTAGGTAGTAGGTAGATACTGGGTAAAAGGGATGGAAAGCAAAAGAGGGTTGAAATCCAGAGCTCAAGTGGCCATAAAGGGGCCAACCCCTAGATCCAACTCGAGCCAAACTGGGCTAGTGGTGGCACCGAGGACGGCAGTAACAGCAACAGCAGCACCGGTACCAACCCTTATTTTCCATCTGGAACATCCCTGCTGGGCGTTTTTGGATTTGGCAAAAGTTTTTGATTTTTTCAAGGAAACCCAGTCGCATCCATATTCCTTTAAAGATTAGCCAAGTCTGTCGTGTGTTATATCTCGCCATGGGGGGGTTGTGGAAAGTAATAATAATTTTTTACGTGATCTTCCTTGCTTCCTCTTTTTTTATGCCTGTGCTGGTTACCCACGAACGACATGAAAAGATAAATAAAAATTAGCCGAGTTGCGTCGAGCGTGTAGTTTACAAAATTTTCATCCCTTTGTCTATTTACTTGGCGAGTCTCCACGGGGAAATACAGGGGAAGTTGATTTTACAATCCTCCGGTAAGATGACAGGACTGATGTGGATGGTAATGATATATCAGTAGGGGATGGAAATGTTACTGGTGGTGGTAGAAGTAATTTAATATTAAAGCAGCCACCGCTTGCAGACTCGTCGGTAACGGAGAGGGTGCCTTCTGGGAGACCCTAAAGGGACGATAAAATATAAGAAAAAAAATTAACAAGCACAAGTGATTCGTTCAAAAAAAAAAAATATAGTCAATCGTCAACCCTTACTCCACCGCATCCCTTGCATCCCATACATAACACAGCTAATCGCATACAAGACGCCAGCCCGAGTCTGATTAACAGTTAAAAAGGATTACTTCCGCAAGATAGATCTATCAGTGTCAAAACTCCAGTGTGTACGTTACCTTTAACTAAACCATCATTACCGTCATCCTCATTCGATTTGCCTCGAATTTTCGATAAGTATCGACCATCAATTTCTTAGAGCCACGGCCTTACGTATGAATTCGTGAATCACACTCCTCCCCCAAGATTATCTCGTCCACGTGAATCGCAAGACGATCAAAATGGCGGACTCTTATCGTAATGAAAGGCCGTGTCGATAAACCATACCGAAATAACCGTATTCGAGAATAGTTCCCAGGTGGCTCCATCTGTGATTCGAAATCGTTTTCTTAAAGGGGGCACCACCAGTCAGGATCCCGCGGCGGCTATGAAATTTATCCGCTTTAAGTGCCAATGGAGAATAGACAACGTTAAGGAGAGACAGAGTGAACCCACCGGTGTCCTGTCTGTAAGAAAGAAAAATAAAAAGAACAAAAAATTAATAGAAATTCCAAATAGAATTATACCAAGGCAAATGGCCATTTCGATGGCTGGATCTTATGGAGTTAAGTTTCCAGTCCGTTACCATTATTCCAAACGACCGCAACAAGATATCTCGGCTTAACCTCAAATTTATGCATCATTCCAACAGCCAGTATAGACTGGGAGCATATATATCCTCCCCTTCCTCCGCACTTGTAAAAGGATAATTTAAATTTCATTCTTCCCCATTACTTATTTACCCAATTTTACAAAAATATAACGTGCCTAGATAATAATTCAACACCTACGACTACGTATGTCGGCAAAGTGTATCATTACGATGCTACCCCCCATAATGTATCTAACTGCATAACCACGTGGCATCGATACCGACCCAACGTCCCTTTCCATCCTCGCATGTATTTGCATGGCCAATTGCTACTTTTTCTATGTTAAAACATGTATATATATATATACACACACACACGATAGACAAGTTACCCAGAAAACATTTTGCAAGTTCAAAAAAAAAAAGGTGCAAAGGCCTCGCCGCGTGCCGCCGTAGGCAGTAGCCAAGTTACTGCTCAAAACCCAGAATATTGAGATCGATTTCTCCTTTCCGTGCTTTGACGTAAATCGAATTCCGATATTCGAGACTGCTTTTCTTGCACGTATACACACATATATATATACATACATATACATGAAAAAACGGTAAAGCTTTAACATTATCCCAATGCCCCCTACGAGTGCAAAGAACTTGACACGAGTACCTGTCATTGGCACAGATGGGTATTATATTCGTAAAAAAAAGAAATAATTCGTGGATGATTAGCTATAACGTCATGTCGTACGAATTAAAAATGTATATGGACAAAACCCAATTACTGACATAATAATGTGACGCAACGTACTTTGGGACCAAGGATAAAAATAAATAAGATATTTAAATATCGATTCGATAAAAATTATTGGAAAATCTATGCTACGTTGATAAGTCTGTATGTGTTTCGTATATACATATGCACGTAACTAGGTAAATTCCATTTATCGAGCAATTGAAAATTTACGGTCTAGTATATTCTTTTTTTAACCTTCTAACAGACAACGAGAATTTACGATGAACTTTCTACGTTCTTGACTTTTTCTTCTCTCTCTCTCTCTCTCTCTTTACTCTTTGTGCTTCCCTTTCTTTCGTCCTCGTTCCTCCGAGGCATTAAGAACGATCCGTTACGGCGCGAGGGGAGAATCTTGTACTTTTTACATTTTAAGGAATCCGGCCAATCAGTCTAAAAGTTTAGGATACCTTTAAGCCCTGAATACCCGTTATCCATGAGAGAGTCTATACTCCGAGTACTAGTTCAGGTACGTGTTCGATAACTATAAATGGACTCTGCGAGTATTTGTAGCCGAGTAAGGAATGACATTTTTTTTTATAAAATGAAAAAACTATTTAAAGAAGTACACGAGTACTTTTCGAAGGACGAAATTTGAAATTGGATAAAGCGTGAAAGAGACGTCTTAAAAAATGTCGAATACAGACTTAAATTTGAAATCGCACTGATTCTATAGGGGCGATTGGTATTTAAAAATTTTTTTTTTTAATTTTCACTCGTGTCCATTATTACGACTTTTTTCCTATGTACGATTATTAATATAAAATGCATGACCTGAAGGTGGCTTTCCAATAGGAATATATAGGCAATTGCTAACATTTTGATTAACGGCTGATACACTTGTCGTGAATAACCCCGTTATAGTAGCTGCAATATTAATTTAGGCAAGTAAAACGTAAATCGATATATTATCAACCATTGGGACTGTGCAGTTTATATAGGTGGGAACATTTAGAAATCCACTATCAAAGTTAGCCTTTACAAAATTTTATGGCGGAGGATCGAAAGGTTTCTGGTAGAAAAACCTTCGTCGTCGACTATAAGGGTGTTATTGATCTCAAGGCTTAAATATCAAGTCGCGTGCTATATGCAAGCCTGTACCTTGGAATTAATCTTGCGTCAGAGACATAATGACCCGGAAGTGATAGAAAAATAAGGGTTCCGAATGTTGACAAGGGACTCGAAAAAAAAATGTTTGTACTGAAATTTCAAAGAACCAAAAATGAGTAGACCGATGACGCTTTATAGGATTAAAAATCAATGTCTGACTGCAAAAGCACCGCCCCTGATTCTACCGTTGGTTAAACTTTTAACGAGCAGGGCTGCCCATCCGAGGTACGTTCACTTTTTCGAATTCTTAAAATTTTGTATTTTCGTAAGACTGCAAATACTAAAGTCTCATCGTTTCGAACCGTACAGCAGCCAAAAATAGCATATTCGTTGAAGAAATTCTGTATTCTCCCGTCAAAATTATACAATATCGCCGGCAGCGCGTCAACTTGTTATAAGACTTCGACGGGTGGTAGTTAAAAGGTAAAAATGGCAAAGTGAATTGACTTGGAAAGCAATAAAAATTCATTACCGCCTTTAACGGCTTTGCGCGTAACAACTTCCGATACAAAAATAAGGAAATAGCTAAGCTTCCACATACATTGGAGAAGAAGCCCGTATCGTTACGTTACAGCTTAACGTTATAAAAAAAAAAGCGAAGCCCGGATAGTGGCGAGAGAAAAATGAAATAAAAGCGTAAAAAGTGCCTAAGAAAAAAAAAAGTACCATTAAAATTGACTAAATGTCTTTCCACAAGGTATGAAAAAAAAAAAGTAACCCCAAACCCCGTGAAAGTTCCTTTTCTAAAAATTTTTTGAAACCCATGCCAAATTTAAGTCCACCGACGTAAAATTTTCGCCACTAAGGTCGCTTCGTGTTTTCTCAATATTTGTCACGTGACTTCTGACGTTCCAGAATGTCAAAGTTTCACCCCGAAAAACAAAAACCAAAACGACGACGTACGTATCCCGAAGAAATGACTGTATGAATTTTCTTCGCGTAACTCGATCCCGCATATATACATATTTTAAATTTCCTTTTTTTTCCCCTTTCAATTCTTCGTTCCAAATCGCACTGACGAAAACGTCAGTGATTCTGTCGATTTCCATTTGACAGCAGCTCCCTTGTCGATCCCGTAATAATGCCATTCGGCGAAAACAGGAACAAATGAAAATTTTCCATTTACTCCGTCCCAAACAGCTGCAACGGGGATCGATGTAAAATCGTGGGCAGGTACAGGCAGACAGGTAGCTACTTCCATCGCAGTTGATCGTAAAACGTAGTACACGTCACGAGTCCAAAATGTACGATGATTGACGTGAAGGAAGAAAAAAAAAGAAATACAGGCTCGTTATTTAAAATCGATTGAAAAGCACAGAGACGCACGAGCGGCCAGTGTGAATGACTAAAAATCAATGAATCCCAAATGGCTTTGCGAATCCGCAAAAGTTCAAGAGGATAAATTTTACCACCAGCATCTATACAGACTCCGCTTTTAAAA
Source organism: Trachelus stipa (assembly GCA_036026315.1). Lineage (NCBI taxonomy): Eukaryota > Metazoa > Arthropoda > Insecta > Hymenoptera > Cephidae > Trachelus > Trachelus stipa. Next base: position 444,151 of record JAYRCB010000379.1, read on the forward strand.
TATCCCATTGGAAGATCCCTTGAACTCACTTCCTCTCGAAATCGTGACTCTCCTGACGTGGCAGAATATTGGCGACGTCGAGTAGCTGGCGTTTACTTTCCTCGCGACGTCGGGCGTCGGCATCCGGAAGCACTAGAATCGTGGCGGCAGGTGCGTCCAACGACAGGGAGGGTTGCTGGACAACGATGGTGGCCTGGGCGGACCTCTTGGTGCTTCCTGCGCTTCCTCCTTGACGAGAAAAAATCCAAAGTTAGCGTAACACCTCGAATAAGGAGCGTAAAGAGCGAATTGCAAGAAGGCCCCCCTTCTATGTGGCACCAACGTGGTTCCCAGGGGCATTCTCGCAGCGCGCACTCGGAAGCACGAGTCGACGGTCGTTTGCTTGGAACTGCCACAAGCGTTTCCTCATCTTTTATCTGGTCTCATCCAATTAAGCGTTTTTCTTACTTTCCCATCTCCTGGGTACCTCGACTCCATCCCGGGGATCACGTAGCGGTCCAGGATCATGACAGTCTTTTTGCAAACGTCACCCCGCAATAAGCACGTGGCAAAAGTTCAAGCAAACTCGCATACTGACTCGCTAACAAAGCGTGTATATACCGTGTGTCCATTTTTTGTATTTGCAAGCACATTCCAATCCTCAATCAAGCCGAATGCACATCAAACGCCCAGCGAGCGAGTTAGCGAGGGAGCAAAATCCGACGGATCGAAAAGGCAAAATTCGCAAGTGGATTTTCTTTAAATTGGATTTTTCCCTTTATCTCTCTCTCTCTCTTCTCGGCCAATTCTTAAAGAGCGATACGAGAAATCGATACGCTACATCGAAAACACTGAATAGCATGGGAACGAGGTGCTACGATTTATGTGCGACCGCGAGCATAAGAGTTATACGGAATGCCGGTACAGCGACTATACCCGACTGTTAAGCATTTATGTATATCGGCGATATTGGATGGTGCCTACTGATAAAAGGAAGAAGCAAAGAAGTAAATGGAAAAGTACGTTATAGTATTCGACGAAATAAATTTCCCTTTACGTTATCAAGCACGTTCCCAGTCATGCGTGTATTTATATCCGGCGAAATACGTCAAAGCTTAGCAATTTCTCGAGATGATCTCGTAGAGTACAAAAGAGCTCCCTAAGATACTTGGTAAATTCGCGAAAGCTTCCTTGCCCAAGAATAAAGCGTCAAAGAAAACTTTCATACTCTCACCCAAGACTCGTTCGCACGGCAAGAATAGTTCGGAGTATTTGTTACAAAAAAAAAAAAAAAAAAATTTAATAACAAAAAATACATATACCTTTGAATCACATCGTCTCACAAGTATACTCAAGGCTGTGTAGTAAACTGTAATTTTTGTTAAAGGTACTAACGGTAGTAACCACTTCTGAACTACAAGGGTAGACTGCAGGCACGTGAAATCAAGAGAGGAAGCACATACGAAAAAAAAAAAAAAAAAAGAGTTGCTCGTACTCCTGTGCTCAGGCTCGATAACGTTTGAGCTTGAGCCCAGACAGATTCCTTTGACGTATGCAAAAGAGCGAGCGCGCGAGACGATCGCGTGTCAAAGTGAAAGATAGGTGAAGCAAGGGTCACGCAAGAGGAAGTGAGGCCGGTGAAAAGGTTACGAGGATTGGAGAAGGAAATAAAAAAAAAAGATAAAGAAAGATGTTAAAAGTAAGGCGAGAAAGAAAAGGCATAATCCGAAAGACCTTAAGCGACCGAAAAGGTGCCAGAAGATCCTCCTCGGGGTCTACAGTAGCAACAGTGAATCCCATTGGAAACGGATAGACGGATAAAATGTAGGCCTTTCTCCTTTCTTTTTTCTCTCTCGCTCCCTCTCTCGCGCATGGTGATGTCGAAAGAAGAAAAAACAATAAAAACGTGGTGTCCGTGTAATAGGTGGACGCAACGAACGCGCAACGGAAAGCACAAAGCGAAAGAACTGGCACACGCATCGTATAGGAATTAATTTCTGTACTGTTTGGCAAAGAAAATAAATGTACTGTTCGCACGTCACGAGAAGGACCCCGAAGAAGGTGTGCGTGAAATGCGCTATAGGTGATCGCGTACATTGGGAACACAATGAGCAAGTCTCAATAAAGGGAATCTTAACCTTGTCGGGGTCCTACCCGTGGCGGGCGGACTATACCTATTGCGCAAAACGGGAAAAAGAGCCTGATCCATGAATGAATGGCTGAAACGAGGGGATGAGATTCTGAAAGAAAGAACATCAATTTCATTTTTTTTTTTTTTTGAGGGACAGGAACAGGGTGATTTCTGATCAGTGACGTAACGTAAGGGATTTTTTAAACAGTTTTTTTTTCTAATAATCACAGACTCGAAGCTCTCGCACACGCATACATTTATGGATACGTATATACTGACGATGTGACACCCTTTTTTCTGACATATTGGTACAGGGCTGGGTTGGTTGACTTATGTACCGGGTGTTTAAATTCACTTTACTAACGATGCATATCCGTCCACCCGTTCAACAACATTCTCGGTAACGCTCATATGGTCGATCCTGGGCAACGCGCGAATAAAAAGGACCAATGGAGGTTTAACTCATGAGGATTTTCGCCGGGTAGAATAGGGGACCGGACGAGGGCTCGGAATAATCTGATTAATAATGGAGAAATTTTCCTCGCTGTGAAATCACTGCGATAACACTGATAACGTGCAAATTTTGAATTTACATATAATACCATCGAGCTAACAAAGGAGACTGTGGCACGTTATATTTATACTTTTCAATCGTTTGAACAAAAATTTATTCATTTATTCCGCCTCTGCTGTTGTTAAGGATTTTCAATTGGTTAGACAGACACGAGTTCGATCGAGTATTTTTCATTCGGATATTTAAGTATTAGCCGATCGCTTCGCTCGATAAGTTAATTAATCGATAATAACGTTCGATAGATTGCACTTGATTGACGAAGGTCCTACCTGCTATGCGTCCTCTTCCTCGAGTGATTGGAATCTGAGTTGCGCACGTTGATTGGCTATCACATAGTGATATATCCAATGGATTCGTCGTGACATTGATATTCGCCGTGATCATCTTCTGACCAATTTGTCTCTCGCCATCTTGCTTCTCGCCCTCCGTCCGTTCCTGAAGAATCTTTCCGGCGTTTGATGCATTCACGTGATTCACTTGTACACTTTGCTTCTCCTTTGACGCGACCAACGCCAGCATCGCGTTTATCTGATTCGGATCCGGTTGGCCAGCATCCACGGATCCTCTCACTGGAGTACTGCGAACATATATAAGGATTTTTCCTCCTATAGATCAAATTATTTCATCTAGACTCGATTCGAAGTAACTTCGGTATTTGTGAAATTCGACGAATTTAAAGACTTGGTCCACTCGTGCCTCAACCCTTTTAGTGCCGAACAACGACCGTTGCTTGTGCGATGACTCCTTAGTATTCGCATCGCGAGAGAACTCTGGCTCAAAATAAATTTATAAATGTTCCTTTTTTGAATTTTATAAATGTCATTCTTACCTGTTTTTAAAAATGATTTTTTCTCTCAAAACTTTCTAAATTACATCAAATTCGTTCGTTTCACTCGCTCAGGTACAATTCGTGAGATCGGCACTGAAAGGGTTAATAAAAAGCAACAAATTAGCCCAAGAAAGGACAAATTAGACAGATTAACGGAACGATCAATGAACAATCACCGAAGATAGACTCTCAAGGATGTAATTGACAAGCGTCACGGTCGTTATCTGATAATACCGCTTGAGACACTCAGGTAATTAGTAAGAAATCGGTAATGGGCTCTCCCAAGGATTACTTGAGAATTCTGTAAGAAATATAGAGAACGTTACCGAGAGAATGAATTTCCCTATTTGAGTGGAAAAGAGAATTGGAGCGTAAAGATTATCGAGTGGTTCGTTTGCTCGTTATTCAACGAAGTCGGATAGCCGATGTCGTAACGATTTTTATGAACCTCCCTCGATCACAGATATTCCCAACGTTGACCCAACGACCAGAGAACTATCCACGTTCCTATTTTTCAAATCCTTTGATACTATACACTCGCGTGTATATAACGTATCGCACATAGGAGACGTAGCTCATAATTATCGGTTAAGCGAAAGAGTCGACACCGTGCACGATACTCGAACGAGCGAGTGAGGGATGTCCTCACCTAAAGAAGTCCGTGACTCGAAGGTCTGGCAAAGGTGGAGTCCTTCCACTAACGAAGGTAAACCTGGGCTCTTGATGAGCCCCGATCAGGGGCGTGGGCGGAGGAGCACCAGGACCGTCACCGAGACAATTTTGAACGGGGCCCTGCATCCCAGGGGCAGTGTTATGCTGTTGCGGATTTCTCATAAAGGTTCCAGTGTTTTCCGACTGTAAGGAATTCAGCCTGGAGGAGCGCTGGGGGGTGGTCTGTTGATGTTGCGAGGGGTACGTTGGGCTTGACTGGCTCGTGACAGGGGGTGGTGACATTTCGGACGGTCCGTCTATCAGATCCAAACTATCTTCTGGTTGCTCACCGTCGGTCGTTGTCACCTGAACAGATAACAATGTCTATATAAATATAATGGTAGGTGGATACGTCTCGACGATTGATGATCATCAATTGTGTAATTTTAAAAATAATTATTATATAAATATAGCCTACCATTGTGACCATCGTGTTTGCGCTATCGGTACTGGTGTTGATGGTCGTGTCGGAGGTCGTGCTGGATCCCATGACGACGAGCTTCGGTACAGTGCGACAGCTACGACTTCCGCCAGCTGATCGAAAATTTAATCTACGCAGTGCGGAAGCCGCGTGAGCCAGGATGTCTCCGTCTTGAGATTTTTCGGTGGCGTGGTGACAGCGCGACGGCGACGACTGCGACCCCCCGAAATCAGACCTGCCACCCCTCAATCCTACGCTCCTGCCCGGGGAACCCCGATTCTCCGAGCATCCCTATGCAGGAAGAAAAAGAGAGAGTTAGTACAGAGGCATTTAAGGAACATAAAATATAGCGTACGGGATAACGTACAGGGTGTCCCAAAACAAATAGATACGGAGTACAGCATCAAGTTAGAAGAGGAAGATCTGAAATAAAAAGTTTCCACTTTTTTTTTACCGAGCTCTTATCTTAGAGCTGTAAACAATTGAAGCTGGCCAATCAACGCTGTACCTGCTGAGCATCCGTTTATCCCCCACTTACCGCGTTCCTGGATGATCGTCAGGTAAGCCCCAGCTTCGATCGGCTAGCTTTAATTGTTTATAACTCCGAGAGGAAAGCTCGATTAAAAAAAACGGATCAGGATTTTTTGTTTAAGATTTTTCTTTTCTACTTGATGATGTAATCCGTGTCTTTTTATTCCGGGACACCCTGTATATACTTTATTAACACGGCTAAATCGAACTTTCGAGCAGGTCCGTATCTTACGAAATTCATTGCCCGTGTCTTAGACAGTTTCTCATTAATCATTTTAGCTAGATACATAATTCAGACCTGAGAGGGCCAACTGTTGTCCTGAACACGCAAGGACCAAATCATAGGTGTAACGTGCGCGTAGGACCTCATCATTTTTACCTTGGGTATCGTTCCGTCTTAATACACCCTTGAAATAAATCCTGACAGCGATCCTGGTAAACTGAGGTTCACGAGAGGATGTACAATGAAAAGGTATAAATTTGAAGTACGAAAATTACACATCACCTTTATGGATAATCGAAATTCAACATCTATCGAAAACCCGATACTACCCGTTAGATCCAATTGGTGATACATGGCTAAATGTGCATTCGCAGAATGAATCGTTAGTGATATTGCACTTCACTCCATACATATTAATGAATCGGATTCCATTTTGTTGAGGTGTTTTTTTTTTCAAAAAATCATATGAGGAATACAGCTCTTTTTTTTGAAATAAAACAAATCTGGATAAATCCACTGGAATTTTATCTGTAATATTCTTTGTTTGCTTAATGCGAGCGAAATAATAACTGTTATCTATAAAAATGATAGATTCGCGGAAATACCCGAGGATTCCTAGTACTGCGAGTCAACGCTTTGCCGCAGTGATGACAATGGCAATGAAATCGTTATACAATTATTGAAATTCAAACTCCATATAATTTGTATGATTATAAAGCAATAGGTGTCTATCTTCGTGTAATAATGGTACAATGGCACAATCGATCGAGAACGTCACCTATATCGTATCATATTATTAGGTGCCACCGAGCCACTGAGTAATGTAGGTCATGCGAGGTACACACCGCATGTGCAATGTGTGCGGAACAACCGGCGTAGGATAAATTGCTCCACCCTTGACGCAGGTGCAGGGTCGTCTCCGTTTAACAGTAGCGTATTGCAAGTTCTGTATATATTTCATTTAAAAGCCAAGAACGCTACTACGCAGTATAAAATTACGTACCCCATTGCTGTGTATATTAGCTGTGTTTACTACTTTTGCTGAATATTACTCTGTGCCTGTAAAGCCCAACATTTTCTTCGTGTGTATTCCCATGGAATTGATGTCACAATGATCCAGAAGAACTTGTTCGAAAGACTTTTTAACGCGAAAACGTCCTTTGACAATGAGATTTTACCGGTAACGCCAAAACACGTTCCAACGGGTCGGCCATGTTGGATACAACTACCGCCATCTACACTTCTCTTTTGTACTCGCGAACAGGGTCGAAAACTGTTAAAAACGAAAGAATGAAACAATACTGCAGCAACGCATGGAAACTGGTTTTGCACAAATTCACATAGAGACAATAGAAGCAAAATGACAAAAGCTTCGTTTGCAATGACACTGGATGCACTGTCAACGACGCTTTTAATAAAAAGGTTAACTTCATACCTGTACATTTCCACTGAACGTTAACAAGCTTGCCAATTGCAGATTAATTATCAGTCTCGCCAATTAAGAACAGTTATCCAGCACATGACAGAAACTCGCACGATTCAAAACACGAGAGGCATTACATTACGCTGTGATGACACTCGACGCCATATTGGATTTTCAGTTCCCGACGCGCCGCGTTCGAGCGAACTTTGTGTCGCGAAGGAATGTTTTAGTTTCGTCGTACGGGAAAAATTTAATCATGTATATCTACGCACGCAACCCTAACCCAACCTCTCCGTATATATAAATATTATGCAACGTGATGAATTATTACAATGAATCCACAGTACTAATTTTAACTACAAGAAATTTTTCTGCACGTTGTATTTTTATATCGCATATACCAATGGAGCACGTAAGTAAAAGAGTTAACAAAATTAACCGTGAGCGTTTGACTATATGATATAAGAATTGCATGTTAACAGTTATATAAATATGCGCTTGCTTATATGTATATACATATATAATATACCATGCATAATATAAGTATCTGCTTTAGCTATTGCACGTAAGGTCAGGCAAACTTTATATCAAGAAATTGTCTACCTGCTAATGAGGAGGTCAAAGAAGCAATTCACGCGCGTGAACTAGAAGAAAGTAAAAGAAATAGGGTTGCGCAGTTGGAACGAAAAGAAGGATTGAGAAGAAGAAACTTTTCGTACTCCGACGCAGACCCCAGTCAAAGGTGAAAAGTTCCTATAACTTTGGACGTTATCACGCAGTCAAGGGAATATATCAACATCCCCAAGGACCTGTCTTGTTTCCGAACAAGCGCAAAGACACCGATCAAAGGTTCTCTATTACATACACGATTCTCGGATACTCAGAAGTTGAGTAAAAAAAATTCTTTAACTCTTTCTCAATCCAACGTTAACCTTTAGCAGAATCAGCTGCCCTAATTGGTACGAAGGTGAAACCAAACAGCTCCAGGGTCAATTCCTAACTATTGTCTCCCACGAAACTACAAGACAATAGGCTGATATATGCCCCGAGGGAAATGGGAAATTGCGGCGAGTCTTTAAGCGGCATCCACACCAAAATCATAGCGATGTTCATGATCGATAAAATCACTCGTGGCTTCTACGTCCATTCAGCGATTTCCTACGAATTCCGCGATGCTCCAAGGAAAATAAATAAGAGATAAGGAAACGAGTGAAGAAACAATTTTTCTTCGAGAAACAATTCTGAACGAGACTTATGACTTTGAAGACTGCTTACCTACGCATCAGAAATCGCATTGAGAATTCGAATCCAATTACAGCAAAGCACGCTTCAGGTACAATTCATGATTGCTCGACCATTAAAGGCAACATGAGCCATCCAAAGGAATTAACCCGTAACGGCACCCTCGTTTTCAAGAAACCCTTATTCCCTATACCTATACATGTATATATACAGGGTGGTCCACTAGAAGCTGAACACCTAAATATCTCGCGGTTTTATAAAGATCCGTAAAGACGTTACAGACAATCTCACTAATTTCCAAAGAAGAATTTATTTTTTACAATTATCAAGATCATCCCTATTTCTTTAAAAAAATTGAAATTAAACCTACTTCAATCATGCGTCGCATATTGATAATTTTTATAGCACTCTTTAACTTTATAATAAATATTCACACATAATATACATACGCGTGTAAAACCACTCAATTTCGCATTCAATAGTCCAGATTCCCCATAATTATTTATCCCTCGTAAACTGTCCTCACTTCGTGTACATATAAATATAAAAGATTATATCCCAGGGCCGTACAGTAATGTACCATATATACCAATCGCCAAATTATCACTGAGTTCATAATCATTTCCATAAACCAAACATACTATTCGCTATCTCTGCTTATCGGCACGATGGATAAAAGCCTTTCATAGCAGGAAACATAAAAACCTTATATTTTTTCACTACCCTTATTCGCATAGTAATCGGCACGATAATAAAATCATATAATGATTATAATAATCAAAATATTTGCAAAATATTTGCATTCGATTCGCAAACAATCGTTTATACGTAAGTGCAAAGGATTGCTGTAATAATTATTAACTTGCCCAAGGGTCCATTAATAAAACTATTATAAAACGTATAAGGGTTGACGGTGTGAAACGATTTAATTCATTACTGAATAATATAAATTTTCGTAAGCGGCAATATATTACTGAAAATTATGGTTGGACTGTGGTAGGTAATATTAATGACGATGTAAATACAGAGGAAAGCTACAAATATCATAACGATAATATCCATATATATATATATATATATATAAATTGCGTAGAAAACGGAAATGACGTAACTCAAAACCGAATCGAGTGGAAAATGGCAATGCAAATGGGACTCGAGCGAGAAGGGATCATTACGAACAGTCAAATAAATGATACGTGTCATCGTTAGCAAAATCCCACATCGTGCCTAATGGTGTACAAATCATTAGAGAGCTTTCCATGTAATATTCAACCGCAACAAAGCAGTCGTGGTGATTTAATGCAGAAAAGGCCAAAATTACTAATAAATATGAAATAAACGCCTAGTACCTAATCGCATGAAAAATAAATGACCCGCTATGAGAATCAGTACGAAAATTATTATTATTACCGAGTGACTGAATAAAGCTAATTTTACGTGTCTCCTCAACAGTCCCATTCGTACGTATATACTAAACATTAAAAGCACCAAGAATCACCAAACTGACCGACAGTTCAATCGTAATGATCAAATTACAAAATACGTACAATTTCTCGGCTAGTCTCTCCTTGACAAATAGCTTTAGCCCAGCTCAATTAATGCCTCAAAGGCATAATATATGTACAATTGTACATGTGACAGACGAATCTGCGAGTAAATGCAATTATGCCTGGTTCATAGTAACATGTGAATTCTCATCAGACGACAGCGGTAGGTCCTTCGGTATCATTGGCATTCAGATAATTAGCATTGACAAAGGGGTTACCTCATCTCTTTTTGTTTCGCGCGTGAAACCAACAAAGGACCAATTTAAAGTTACAAATGAAGAATTACGCGAACGTTCGTTTCCACTTTTTTTAAATGAAAAAAAAAATGATAAAAAATTTGATTTCCCTAGAGCGAGGAGTGTATCGAATTATAAAATTTATTCGTCTGCCTCGCCGAGAAAATAAAGTCGGATGACACATATATAAACGTGTATATATAAATAAGCATTCTAAATTCTAAAAAGTAAATTCAAGATAAAAAAATAACAATAAGAAATTAACTGAAAAATAACCAATTAACAGTACCGATAGGAGCTCTACTTTGCGTAATCAATTACTTATCTCAGGAGCAACTTAACCTGCCCAATTCTCGTGCGTCGGCATTCGCCTAATTAATTACCCTCGACCATCCTCTAATTAATGGGCCAGTGCCCAGTAACAGCCATAACAACCCACCTCCATTGATCCACCCTTCGTAGCCACGGTATATCCAGTCCCGAGAAAGAAGCGGCGTTAGGTATGCGCGATATACGAGAGTCAGAGCGAGTGAGATTTCGAAAGGAGTTACTTGTGGGTAAAAACGTACAAATTTCATTCCTTATCCCGTTACCCCCTCTACTTGACTCGTCGTGTCGCATTTATAGGTAGAGACGTGCGGGAGAATGCAGAAGCTACAATAGTATCTTTCTAACGACGCTGAAAACTTTTATTCGCTGGATGAGCGGTGGAGGGGAGGTAGGGGGGGTAGGGAGGGGGGTCGACGCAAAACTCGCAAAAGAAAGTTAGCACTTAACTAAGCACGAAACGAAGTTCCATCGTGTTTCTGTGCCTTTTTTGGCCAAGTCTTTTTCAACAACTTTTTTTTTTTTTGTAACGAGGACCCTTCAGTTCCACGCCATTGCACGTTAAAAAAGTATTTTCATTGCTTTCGAAATGCCGCCCGAACGATCGTAGAGAAGAGGATATCAAAGCGTGAAAACCATGCAGCATCCAATGGCCAGTGGAATTGATGTTGGAGAGAGAGAGAAAAAAAAGAAAAGGGGAAAAGAAAGGAAGAGACACGGTTGAACGAGAACGATAACGAGAGTGACCAAAAGGGGTGTATGTATATATATATATATATATATAGGAGATACGAAAGGAATCGTCGTAACGTGGAAATGGGCCGCAAAATTGGAAAACGATCTGATAAAGGCTTCTTGAATTAGCTTTGGTATCGTGATTGTCCCTGGAGAGAATTTCGGCTGGATTCCTTGGAGTTTCCTGTTTCAAAATCCAACTCCAAGTGGTTCCCAATTCCAAGGCGCGTCACTCCGAGCCTTAATTCGATCGTGAGACTCGAGTGGAAAGGGGATGCGATGGACCCTCTAGAGAAAGTGGCGTTGAAGTCAATGAAAAGTCAAGATTATAGGGAAAGATGAGATAAGATAACGAAGGAAAAAAAAAGGTTAAAATTTAATTTTACGTGGTACAGTTTTAATTGGACTTTTACCTATTTATACCCGTTTCTAAAATTTCTAACTCCTAGATGTACCCATGTTCGGTATAGCGATAGCTATATCTATAGACTCCTGAGACACCGTACAAGAAATGACCCGGGCGTTTCGCAATAAAACTCTTGGCTGGCAATGAATCACAAGCCAGGCCCTATAGAAGTGCCTATAGGAAAAAGCTACGCCATAACTCAACAGGTCACGAAGAGTGCAGTTGAAGGGGGGTGGGAAATGAAAGAGAGAGAGAGAGAGAGGGGTTGGCGGGTAAAGTACGAGGAAGAAGAAGAAAGAAAGAAAGAAAGAAAGAAAGAAAATATTTCAAATTTTTATCTATAAACTCTCATTCCTCATATTTCGAATGTATCTCAGTCACGATGATGGACATTTTTTTTTCGTGATATCGTCACCGATAAAAATTTTTTTTGCGCATTACTTTGTAGAATTACGAATGACAGAGATATTTTATTTTTGTGGTATCGTTTGTCAATCTCGAGAATTTAAAAAAAAAGACAGGATATTCGACTACTTAACATTCCAGTAAATAAAATTTTTCATTGCCAATGGTTTTTAGCCGAGGATAATATCGGGTGAGTCAATGAAAATCAAAGTTAAAAAAAATGCACTGCCTTATGGGAAAAACCATTAGCAATGAGAATTTTTAATACGTGTTACGTAATACGATTTGGTGTTAATTAATATTTTCGAAGAGACTAAATTTTTTTTTTCATTCGATTTACCGAGATAATTCCGCCAAAATTCACGTGATATCCCTGTAATTCTGTATGAGCTGCTTTTAGGCAATTATTAATTTTATTTAAGGCGTTCCTATGGACAGCTTTCGAGGTTCGGGGTCCCAGGAGGTTTCCTTTGATAATACACCGTGTGTCGCCTGGCTACTGCCAACGTACAGGCAACATTTCATAGCAATTTTAGTAATATAAATTAGTCGCTGGATAGCGATAAAATCTTTTTAAAAACGCTGATTTACATTATCAAAGATTTGAGATATTATTTGTATTCGACTATATACATAAATATGCGAGTTTCAACCACTCGTAATTATTGAGGTAGCTTGGCAACAGCGCGTTCACCTTTTTTGGTTGCCAACTCTGAGCGTCGCGCTTCGCGCTGCAGTTCTGATAATATGATTGACAGATTGCAACGGCTGACTCGAGAAATTCTTATATTTGTAAAATTGCATGTGAACTATAGGTGTAAAAATACTAGTGTGTGCGTTGCATATACTATTAGACCCCCAATCTCAAATACAGTGTTGTCGAGTCACCACAATTTTTTGGCATTAGACACATTTTCAATCAAAATTCATTTAAGCGGATCGATATAATTTTTTTAGAACGTAGACGATCTCAGTAAAACTTTTTGGAAATCTTCCTTATATTGTTCACTACTTATCATTAATTTTATGTATGGCTCGAATTTTTTTGGAAAAAGATATGGAACCATATACCAATGTATGGGTCTATAGCCTAATAAGGCCTATGCGTAAAGCTGAATAAAACTGTCACTTTTGACTTGGAATATCTAAATAACGAGGTAGGCGATTACTTTAAAATTTCGTAGAAGCTTGCACAGTGTGTTGACAAATAAACTGTAAAAATTTGAAATTTAAGGAATTTCATCCCATTGTCCATAAGAACACCTTAAATAATGGAAAGGAAATCTTATACGGACTTTGGTTTCGCTTATCGTGAAATAAGATAACATCGAGGCTCTTCTATTGAAACGTATATATACATATATAATACCTGTAGACTCTAGATTGGTATATACAACTGATTTTTACCCTTTTTGTTTATATATGGAAAATATGAGAAATCCGCAATTTTTATACGCAAACAGGTAAACCTACCGTCAAATTTTTATGTTTATGTTTCAAAATGAAAGGTATATATATACTTGTATAAAGTATGTACTTCCACCTGCCTACACCCTCAGGTTCCTTTAAAGGTTGGAGGTAGATATTTTTCGATATTCCTTCGAGTAATCCATCCCCTATTCCTTGGGATTTTCATCCCTTGGAACCCGTGGAAACGCGATTACCCATTCCAACCCCGCGACCCCCGCCGGATCTGAATCAGGTCATCGATGGATCGAAGACAAAAAAAAAGATAAAAAAATAATTCGAATTAGATTTATTACAAATTCACCAGAGTCTTGCGTTCCACCACCACCCCTCTTCAGTTCCCTTTCACAACCCTCTAGACAGCAGCCCCTTCTCCCCCCAGTGTTACCATGATATCCTGAGCTCTGAGGCTAATTGCAAATATATTCGCATGAGGGCGCAAGAAATCAACCCTCCTTATTATTCCTCCCCAGCGATCGACGATGCTTGCCAAATGGAGCGTGAGCCACTGGGCAATGATTAAAATATACTAATGAGTTACGATAAAAGAGTTTACTATGAAAAAAAAAAAAAAAAGTAAAAATACGACGTTTCAGGTAAACACGTACGTGCACCTAATACACGTGGAATTACGAGATCTTTTCCTCTTCTATATTTTGCCTTGTCGGTAAGTGAAATTTCTTCACATACTTTTTTACCCTCTCTTTGCTTTTCTATTATCGCTATTTGTGTAGTACGGAGGCCGAGGGAATTCGAAAAGAGCACGGCAAACGTATACGTAGAAACAAAAATGTCAGTGTTCACAGTTTGAAAGTAACCAACGTTACTGTTAAAGTAAACTGACGTCGGTAAATATACGTGGGTTTATTAAAAAAAAAAAATTCAACACTTCCACTGTCTAGAAAAACGAACAGTCGCGTCGTCCCCGACGTTAAATCATAATGTGAGAAATCAGCATAAATCCAATATGGCCGTCATGAAAATAAATATTATTCAGTCCCAATCCGCTCGTTCCTCGGTCCGTGTTCCCTTCGGGTATAGTTTTGAACTAGGAAACATGAACTTGCCGCAACCCCAGAGTCACCAGGGGAAACAAGGAATCTGCTTGGGACAAGCAGAAAAGAGAAAGGGAAGAAGTGAAAATTAGTCAAAAGGTGAATACAAGTATATACTATGTGCAAGTTCTGTTTCTTCGCCAATAAATGACATTCGAAATTCGCCAATAGAATATCAAGATCCCTTAAAGTTTTTCGAAAGTGTTCGCTTAGCCGAATGGAACTTAAACGCGAGACACTATAGATCCTCGAGTTTCTGGAATTCCCCAAAAAACAATTGACGAAGGTTTTCTGATCTGTTGGAAATAACATACAAGGTTTGGTGAGACTGAAAACTTGTCATATCGCTGCAAAATTTACAAACTCTACAGCACCCGTACAAAACAGTAGGACAAAGAAAAAACCGGTAACAAAAAAAAATGGTCAAACTTGAAAAAAAATTGCACGAAAAAGTTCCACAAACATCATGTCAAGCCTCGATACGAATATTCGCGTATGATAACTGAAAGAAAGTGTCCGAAAAGTACGTCCAAAAAAAATCCATCCGACCCCTTTTTCGAATCGAGCGCCCATATCGTTATCGAAAAAAAAAATGAATCTCGTTAACACGTAAATAATGACGAAAACGAAGTCTAAATAATCGACAGAAAGTGCACCGGCCGTGTTCCGAATAACCGGCACATGAAATCTGATAGATCTTCGCGATCGAACGTCGCTTCGATTATCCAACGTACATTCGATTTACATGACCAAGTATCAGAGAACCGATAACAGACTCGGCCATTCGATGTCATTCAATCTGCACTGTTCGATCCATAATAACAGTCCTACGTATCGTTCAAGCAAGCGACGTTAACGCGTCTGGCCAACTAGGCCAATTCCGTGCAATCACCGCGTAGCCCCATATGCCACCAGTAAACTAACACAGGACAGAAGTTTGAAATTTCGCAAAAGTTACCATACAACGGGCATCGCGTACGGGGAAGTTCCAATCGATAAATAAAAAAAAATAATTACAACAAAGATAGTCGCTGAAACAAGAATCCTGAAAAAAACCCATAAAAAAGATACCAATACCCTCCCCACGATACGAACGTAAACGTGTTAAATAATGAAAAAAAAAAGTCAACAAGACCACCCGGTGTATTATTGCACCAAGAAAAAAGTACGTCCAACGCAATACGCCTCGTAAAAATAAATAGCCACAGTTCGCGTCGCAGCGTTATTACCATAAAATATTAAAACAGTATACCTGACCCCAATGCAATCTCAATCAAAGAATTCATACAGTCCAAGAGTCTTCCACAAGTAATACCAAAGTCGTCCGAGCAAGCCGGACTACCAGCATAGTTTTCCACTGGAAGTTTCCCGCGAACGAACAAGTTGTCATCCGCCAGCAGGAGGAATGTAGGGATCGACCGAAAAGTTTTGATTTATCGATGAAGCCCCTTCTTTAATTCGATTCCATTCTCCGATTCAACAGTGGCCATTGCCTTTAAGGTCGGCCCAACTGGCCGTTGTATACTATTTAAACTTTTACAGCGTATAGAACGATATAGGATGCCTGGTATAGAGCGAAAGGGTCGTACACACCGTACAGAGCAGCCAGGTTACGATCAATCGTTAATAACGTGAGGTTCTTTCCGGAGTCGTTAACGTTCTTTCCTCGACTGTTCTAAGTACTGACTGAGTGCAGATAAGCCAAGATAATTCCTGCTAAAGGAATAAAAATAGCTTCTCCACCCTTCTACCTCGGAACCCTAGGACTGTTCAGTCAACAATGGGGCTGCCACGACAGATGTGCGAATCCGCCGTGGAAACTGTACTTGCAATGGAGGAGGGTGGGTAGCCAACAGTCACCAAGGGATTTTCCTTCTTCGATCCTACTATAGGTTAAAGGTCGTGTCCTCGTGAAATAGACACGCATCCACATGGCCTTCGATACTTTTATTTTTCTTTTTTTTTCTTCGTCATCGAAAAACCACTTTCATTTTTGATATGTCACAACTGTTATCAATAAAATGTCAATGGACGAAAAAAAAATTCAAAATATATACTTTTTATATATATATATACTATCAGTTTCAAAGTTCGCGCCACCAGACGACATACGAAATCTCGTACGGATTGTTATGGCTCTCGCGTGCATTATACGTTGGCTCCCGCGCTGGAAGGCAACTGGGAATTATCCAAGAGTGACGCAAGTAGTAAAAGTCACTAGCAAACCAGACAGTCCGCCCGCTAGTGCCTGACCAACAGTATACGTAGATACGGCGGTATACAGGGTGAATCGTAAATTTCTACTGCTATGAAAATTGCAAGACGATACTGAAATTTCGAAAAATTCTTAATATCCAAATGTAAACGCATGTAAAATCGTTTCATAATTTTTCTGCTACCGTATACGTACGCCATATACTTTTATACGGGTAATATAATATCTTTATATACGATATATATACACGTACGATGTCCCGAGTAATGTTAGTCACCCCTTAGATATATTTTTAGAGTGTTTACAGCTATTATACGTATCAGCTATTACGCGCGCAGTAGATACCATTTCGATGTGGGACACAGCAGTAGTAATGACTCGGCATGGTCAGACATAAATCGTACAAACTGTCTTATAACGTTGCAACCTGGTCTCAGGCTAAAGACCCGATCCCTACTTTTTTTTAATCCCACCCATTTATCCCTCTGGCCACACGTTCGCAATTCTCGCTTGGCACTCGGTCCGTTTAGTAGCTACTGTCGCTCTCGAAATTCTGGGTCAGACAAGCGCAGTAGAAAAAGTCATCGTTCGATCAGACCGGGCGACTTGTCAGCGAGCACCGAAGCAGAGAACCGAAAGTAAGGAAACGTCAAAGAGTGAAATCGACATGAAAGGATATAAAGAAAAAAAAAAAATCTCTCCATCCTGTTCATTGTCCCGGCGAGTGTTGGGTTATCAAAATTATGGCTCGGCGCACGCAATAATCAAGAAAATACCGTATGATGAGATCAGCCAAGAGAATGTGGCTCCGTCAAGTCTGACTCGAAGTATCTCGTAACCGGGTCCCCCCTGAAGTCGATATAAAGATTTCCTCGACACAGGGACACATACCAATCCCAATAACGCAATACAAGCGTATCAATTCGCAGAAAAATAATCCGATAGTGAGATAAACACACAATTCTTCAGGCACGTGTACGAGCATAAAGAACTCACGAGGGTCTTTCGCGTAGACCCGTCTTTTCGGTTTTTATCGAAGAAAATCGGAATTCTTATACACACTGTATACAGTAGACAACACGAAACTCATATCCCTTAGCCCTAGAAAATCCGGCACGTTATTAAGAACAGAGGGAAGCGAGCCTATGTATTTTCGGTTTTTATCGAAGAAAATGGAAATTCTTCTGCACACTGTATACAGTCGACAACACGGAATTCATATACCTTAGTCGTAGAAAATTCAGCACGTTATTAAGAACAGAGGAAATCGAGCCTATGTATTTTCGGTTTTTATCGAAGAAAATGGAAAATCTTCTACACACTGTACACAGTCGACAACACGGATTTCATATACCTTAGTGATAGAAAATTCAGCACGTTATTAAAAACAGAGGAAAGCGAGACTATGTATTTACACTATGCACATACAATTATAAC